>OX940800.1:51710531-51899871 GCA_954870605.1 Acer campestre | reverse complement strand
GGGTTCAAAAATTAATTAGCACTTTTTGGGGGAGGTTTTGTGCAAATAGCACCACATTAATAAGTGTTGTTTTAATAGCACCAAAAATGGTATTGAGACCAAAATACCCCCACTTTTACTTTTGTCCACTTTTAATTTTAATTTTCAATTTTCAATTTCCCTCACTTTGTCCAAACGGTGAGTCTCCTTTCTTCCACCATCACCGTCCAAGCTTCCATTTCGGAATTCGTTCTTTCTTCCACCATCACCGTCCAATCTTCCATTTCATAATTCTTTCTTTCTTCCACCATCACCGTCCAGTCTCCTTTCTTCCACCATCACCATCCAAGACTCCGACAGCAGCCGCAAGACTCTATTGACATGTCGACGAGAGTTCTCAGGTTTCAATTGAAGGTATTTTCGTTGGGGTTTTGTTTTCAACTTTGATTTTGTTGATTTCGATTTAGTTTTGATGATGTTTTGTTGTTTGCGTCTAAATGTCGATTCTTATTTAGATTGAATATGAATTTTGATTTAGTTTTTTGTTGTTGTTTGGTAGATTTCCATTTTTGTTACTTTGCTTTGAATTTGTTTTGTTGTTTGGTAGATTTTGATTTGTTTTATCAAAAAAAAAAAAAAAAAGAATTTGAATGGTGGTGTTGGTGGGTTAGGGTTTTTCGATTTTGAGAAGATGATGAACAATATTATTCACAATTAGGGATTTTTCCAAAAATGTCAGCCTTTTTCGAGACTTAATTATGTTTTTCGAGACTTATTATATACTTTGCGAGACTTATATAGTTTGCGCAATTGAAGTTCAATGTTGATGGGGCTAATAGTTTTGTGTAGGGGCATGCATTTATAGGTGGGGTTCTCCGCAATTCCAAAGGAGATGTCATGTGTTCTTTCTCTACTTTCTGTGGAAATTTAGATGCCATCTCAGTTGAAATCTGGACAATACATAAAGCATGTAGCTTATGCTTGTATAATCCTGCTTTTATTGGATTATCGAACTCCTATGCGGATAGTCTTGCTAAAAAGGGTTTGGCTTTGGATGGTGAATTGGTTGAGTGGTTTGAGTTCAAGGTTTAGTGTGGGTTGGGTGGCCTCTGTTTTCTTTTGCTACTGCTATGGTGGTTTTTGGTATGTTGGTTCTGTTTGTTGTTTGCTTGGCTTGCTTTGCTTTTTTTGCGGGTGTGGCTTGTCTGTCCTGTTTTGTTTTGTTGGTTGCCTCTTTCGCTTGTGATGTTCTTGTTTTTCTATTTTTTCAATAAAGAAGGCAGTTTCAAAAAAAAAAAAAAAGTTCATGAGACTTGTATATGTTTTTTCTAGACTTGAATATGCCTTTCGAGACTTATATATGTATTTTTGAGACTTAGATATGACTTTTCGAGACTTATTTAACATGTATTCGAGAAATAAATTATGTTTATTCAAGACTTATTAACATCTTACTGGTGTATATTTTCCAGAAACAATTGTTTTTTTGGAGACTTACTGTGCTATGTAGTTATGATTGTATGTTTTGTTTGTAATATTATATATGTAGATGGTGAATCTTAAGAGGCAATTGAAAACTCCCGTGTCCGATTGGTACGATGGAACAATCACTCGCCACAATCATATTGAAATTCTTACAGTAATAGACGATGCACTTACCGGCATAGACAATAGGGGGGGGGGGGGGGGGGTGGGGTCCAAAAGCAGATGTTGATGGACTCATGTCCGGTGAATGCGTTTATTATGAATTATGTTGTGGATTTTTAAACTCCTCCATCATATATATTTTGGGTTTTTTTATTTATTATTATTATGGATGGATGGATGGATGAATGTATTTATAATGAATTATGTTGTGTTTGACAGGGAATTGAATTTGTTGATTATTTTTGAATGGTTATGTTGAATGAAATTGACATGGACTATATGTTGGATGTGTTTATAATGAATAATGAATTATGTTGTGTTTCCTATAAGTATGATCCATGGATGAATTATGTTGATTATTTTTGAATGGTTATGTTGGCTAGAATTGACATGGACTATATGTGTGACTGTGTTTATAATGAATATTTTTGAATGGAATTGAATGATTATTTTTCAATGGATGGAATTGTTCTCAGTAAGTCTCTAATTTATTATATTTGAGACTTATTATAATTTTGTCGAGACTTATTGAATATTCGAGGCTTATTCGGAACATTCGCGACTTATTACAATAATTTCGAGACTTATTCGGAACATTCGAGACTTATATCAATAATTTCGAGACGTATTTGGTACATTCGAGACTTATTTTCGTCATGTCGAGACTTATTTGGTACATTCGAGACTTACTGGGAGCAAATGTCATTTTGTATTACAAACCTTGTATTACAAACCTTTTAACCTACACTTACGAATTTTATAATGCAACATAACACCTACTAACCATCCACTTGCAAATTACAAACCAAGAATTGTCATTTAGCTCTTACAAATAATAAAGAAATGTCGATACATGTCATCAAGAAAGTAGAATTAAGGAAAATGGAAGCATTACAGTCATCTAGAAAGTGAGATAAAGTAAACTAAAATTACTACAAGTTGTGTCCAACGATTTCATCCTTTTTTGGGCAAGTTTTTTTGTTGTGCCCGATTTCATGGCACAAACTACATTTCCGACAGTATGCATCTGAAATAGTACTACTGAAACCAGGGCTCAGATTCAGACAGCCCCTGGAATTATGACCATGTGTTCCGCATTTTTTACATTTTTGTTTGCTAGGCCTCTCAGAGGCAGAGGGAAATCGACTTCTTCGGGCCGGCCTGATTGTGTTCGGATATTTAGCGTTAAAACGACCCTTGGTGCTCATGTCGCCAAACGAAAATGACTCTAATCTAGGGATAACCTACATTGTTGTATTGTTCGAACTAGAAATGAGCTCTCCTTCCACACGTCTTCCTGATAAATCAATAAATAGGTCTCGATAATATATAAATAAGTATCCAACATTATATAAGTCTCGAATCTAGAATAAATAATTCTCGAAATTGGTATACATATGTCTCGAAAATAATAACATTAAGTCTCGAAAACATCAAATAAGTCTCGAAAAACACATACTGTTCCAACAAATCAGATCGAAATGGAGAATTAGCTTCAGTTAAACATAACATCTAATAAATTGAAAGGGCAAGTTTCCAGACCAGAACTGAAAAAAATGTCATTCATGAGTTTCTCAACTAGTTTATGGAGGAAATTTACCTTATCAACTCTTCCAATAATCCAAATAACTTGTCTAGATTTGAAATTGAAAATGAAGAATTGGCATTAGTTTAACATAAACATCTCACAATTTGAAAGTGCAAGCTTCCAGACCACAACTGGAAAAATTGAAATTTGTTTATTATTGAAATTTATCTTCCAATAATCCAATTAGCTTGTCTGAATATGAAATTATTGAAGGAAAATACGACCCAAACCTCGGTGGAAGAATGAGCTGCGAAATGGAAGAAAGGAGAGGAAGAACGACGGACTGAAAAAATTGAAATTAGTTTATTATTGAAATTTTGCTTCCAATAATCCAATTAGCTTGTCTGAATATGAAATTATTGAAGGAAAATATGACCCAAACCTCGGTGGAAGAATGAGCTGCGAAATGGAAGAAAGGAGAGGAAGCTTGGACGGTGATGGTGGAAGAAAGGAGACTCACTATTTGGTCAAAGTGAGGGAAATTGAAAATTGAAAATGAAAATTAAAAGTGGGGGCATTTTGGTCTCAATACCATTTTTGGTGCTAATAAAACAACACTTAGTAATTTGGTGATAGTTGCACAAGTCCAAGTCCAAAAAGTGCTATCTTCCCCCATTTCCTCATTTGAAAATTTGGTGTTTGGAGATTGAGAAAATGTAAGATGATGAAAAAGGAAAAAGAAAAAGAAAAAATCCAATATCGATTTTTGTTTTTTGTTTTTTATTTTTTATTTAATATTTTAAAAATAATAAAATAAAAGATAAAATAAGAAGCCAAGGGTATGTTAATCATTTTACATTAAAAATATAGTCAGCGATTAGAGTTTATAAAAGTCAATTGACGACGGGAGATATTCGTACAATTGTCGGGAAAAGCTCCATATACATGCAATTACACTAAATATACGGGCTTTTAATCAATATTTCCAAAAAAAATTCAAACAATAGAAAAACCTTTTTTTGACTCTTAAAATATCATATATCAAACACACTCTTAGTTTGAATTATTTTTTCTTTAAACACTTAATTGTGGTAAAATAATTTGTAATTATTCTATAAATTCTATAGTGATGAATTTTATTTATTTATTTAATGTTCTTAAAGAAAGTACTCATATCCATTTCTAACAACCTGAAACTAATTTTCTGAAGGTGGTTACTTTGGAGAAACGGCTGGAGGAAAGTTCACTCCTCATGTAATGATTGTAGCCACGGGAGAGGTAACAAGTTTCATTTTTGTCTTGTAGGATTGAATCTTCCATCAATATAGTTTCTTGAGGTTCTTGTATAATTTTGACATGCAGGATATTCGTGCTAAGGTATTTTTATTATGTGAAAGTGCTCAGCAGACTGTTGTTGTTCTATCGGCAACGGGCAGTCTCTAATGTTGTGATAGGCCCAACGATTTCTTTGGCTGAAGTGAGTTTTGAGGTATGTTTTCTCAAAACATACAATAAACCTCTGAATTAAGTTTAGGGTATAGGAGGCTGTGTTTAGGGGGCAAAGAATTGCAAGGAGAGAAATGGAATGCATATATTTGAAAAATGGTTCCCATTGGTATTTTTATTACTTAATAGCAAGAATTATATATATTTATATCTAATTTCCCTTCTTCATTCATACAGGGCGAATTTGAAATTCTTTCTCTATCCGGATCATTTACACATGATAAAATGGATGGCAAAAAGCGCGTAACGGGCAAGTTAAGTATTTCATTAGCTAAACCTAATGGGCAAGTTTTTGGTGGTGCTGTTGTAGGTCCCTTGATTGTAGCTACTACCCCTGTCCAAGTAAGGCCTTAATTACCTCATTTTCCATTTTTAATAAGACTAACCGATAAATAATCACACTCATTTTGGCTTTGTACGTTATGTTTTATCAGCTTATTGTTGGTCTTTTCAAGCAAAATGTTCTGAAGGAATATAACAAGAGGCAATCAAACTCCAATAAGCTAAGAGATTTACAGATTGTAAGAGTTTCCATGGATACGAGAAATGACGATGAAAACTCTACTACACCGATGATATGAGCTCTCAGCTCTCACGATAGGCATGCATGCAAGATGGTGAAGGTTGAGTAGTTATCTTAGTTTTGTCTATTAGCAGTAATAATTGAGGTTGTTTATGTTTAGTGAGTTGCTAGTTGATCAGGTTGATTTTGTATCAATCGTTTCCTATCTTTAAGGATTGTTAGTTATTATTTGTTGACCTATAAAAGGGTCCAGTTGTTATTGAATAAAGGCATGCAATTATAAACCCAAATACTTCCCTAAATCTCTCGTTCTTCTCTTCTCCTTCTCCCTCCTTTTCTGAAACTAAATTCTCTCATATCAATTGGTATCAGAGCCTTTCGGTTCAATGGAAACACGCAGTAAAACCAACACAGAATTCCGTAGTGACGTGAATGAAGCTCTAGCACGGCATGACGAAATTTTGCAAACCATACTAACAGAGTTGCAAGCCTTGCGGACCACCCGCAATCCCGTTCCTCCCCACAACCCCATACCTCCCAATGCTGAAACCAATCCGTTTGCTCCAGGCGAAGCGTCGCACCATCTGGTCCGACAGGAAGGCTCCACTTCTCGCACAAACCCCACCACCAACCCTACCGCAGACCGGAACAACCACCATCTCAAGTTGTCCTTTCCAAAATTTGCAGGCACTGGCGATGACCCAACAGGATGGATCTTTAAAGCCGAACAGTATTTCGACTTCAAAGGTGTGGCAGCGGATCAACAAGTGCAACTCGCTTCCTTTCATTTAGAGGCGATTGCCCTCCAATGGCACCGTTGGTTGGCAAAACATAAAGGGCCACTCTCATGGGACGAGTTCACCCGGGCTGTCTTGCTCCGTTTCGGACCTACGGATTATGAGGATCCCGCGGAAGCACTTTCGCGTCTCAAACAAGTCACAACTGTCGCAGTTTACCAGTCCGAATTTGAAAAATTATCTCATCGGGTTGACAATGTACCTGAAAGTTTTCTAATCGGGTGTTTTATTGTAGGGTTATTTGATGAAATCCGTCTAGATGTTAAAGTTAAGCAGCCACGAACTCTAGCCGACACGATTGGAGTAGCTAGATTGATCGAGGAACGAAACCTTCTACGGAAGAAACCTAGTCCCTTCGTTCGTTCCCAATCTACTGTGTACCCGTCGAGGTCCACAACCAACCCAACTGCTGGTCTCCTTGGACCACACCCAAGTCCGAAGGGCACTACTTCGGTTCCATTCCGACGAATCACTAGTCAAGAGGCCCGAGAGAGAAGGGATAAGGGGTTATGTTTCTACTGCGACGAAAAATTTGTTCCGGGTCATCGCTGTCAACGACCTCAGTTGTTCATGATAGAGGATTTCCCACAGCCGATGGATCAAGACACTGATGAGGCATACGAGGATATAAGTGTCGAACAGTCATTGCCGGAAATCTCTTTTCATGCTATCTCAAGCGCTGAACATCCCCAAACACTCAAGGTTCTCGGGAAATTCCGAAATAAGGCCATTACAGTCCTCATTGATAGCGGAAGCACACACAACTTCATAGATCAAGCAGTGGTAACCAAATTCGGCCTCCCGGTAGATCGAACCCATTCATTCCAAGTGATGGTGGCGAATAGAGACAAGATCATGTGTGCCGGCAAGTGTATGGCACTAACATTATTCATTCAAAACCAACCAGTACAGGCAGATTTTTATGTATTGTCGGTGGCGGCGTGCCAAGCAGTATTGGGCATCCAGTGGTTGGCCACACTCGGTCCAATTGAAACGGACTATAGTAAGTTGACCATGACATTTCATCACGCAGGGAAGAGCCATACATTTCAAGGATTGAGGCGTCCAGCACTAGAGGCACTCGACGGCAAGGAATTATCTCATCTCTCAGGACGTGGCCTTTTCCTCCAAATTGTTGTATGCGACCAACCAGAGGAACATGTGATTAAATATTCAGACGATGTCAACCAAATTTTGACAGAGTTTGGACACCTTTTTGCACCACCCAACAGCCTGCCACCAACTAGGACACATGACCACCAAATTCCTTTGCAACCCAATCAAGCCCCGGTCAGCGTTCGTCCATACAGGTATCCGTACTATCAAAAATCTGAAATTGAGAAGATGGTGAAAGAAATGTTAGACTCAGGCCTTATTCGTCCCAGCTGTAGCCCATTTTCTTCACCGGTATTATTGGTTAAGAAAGCTGATGGGGGATGGCGATTTTGTGTGGATTATAGGGCCCTGAATGAAATCACAATCAAGGATAGGTATCCGATTCCCGTCATTGACGAACTATTGGACGAGCTTCATGGTGCCAAATACTTTTCGAAGCTAGATTTGAGGTCCGGGTACCATCAAATTCGTGTTCAAGAAGCCGATATTCCAAAAACTGCATTCCGCACACATGATGGACATTATGAATTCGTCGTCATGCCTTTCGGGTTGACCAACGCCCCTTCCACCTTCCAAAGTTTGATGAATGACATTCTGAGACCATATTTGCGAAAATTCGTGCTCGTATTTTTTGACGACATATTGGTGTACAGTGACAGCTGGGCCACTCACCTGAGCCACCTCCGCGATGTCCTAGTGGTTTTATCTAACCATTGTTTATTTGTCAAACATTCCAAATGTTGTTTTGGCGTTGTGCAGGTCTCTTATTTGGGCCATATTATTTCTGCGGCTGGAGTAGCAATGGACCCAGAAAAAATTCGCTCCGTTTTGGAGTGGCCAATTCCAACTTCCGCCAAAGGAGTTCGCGGTTTTCTTGGTCTCGCGGGGTACTATCGGAAGTTCATTAGAGGATTCGGTGGGATGGCAGCTCCATTGACACAAACATTAAAAAAAGAGGGGTTCAAGTGGACATCATCAACCGCTGAAGCTTTTTCTCAGCTGAAACAAGCATTGACAACCCCTCCAGTCCTCCGCCTGCCGGATTTTTCACAACAGTTCGTGGTGGAATGTGACGCATGTGGAGTCGGAATCGGGGCGATTCTAATGCAAGAGAACCAACCTATTGCCTTCTTTAGTGAGGCCCTCAAGCCGTCGACCTTAGCCTTGTCGACATACGAAAAAGAAATGCTCGCAATTGTGAAAGCTATTCGCAGGTGGCGTCTGTACTTATTAGGCAGACCATTTATAGTCCGTACTGATCAGAAGAGTCTGAAATACTTGTTGGAGCAACGCATTACAACACCTGCTCAAACCCGTTGGCTTCCGAAAATCCTTGGTTACGATTACACTATCCAATACAAAAAAGGGAAAGACAATACTGGCGCTGATGCACTTTCCCGTAAGGCCGAGTTCGAATTCCTTGCTATCACACTACCAGTTGCGGATTGGTGGGCAGCCTTGCAACGTGAGGTGAATTCTGATCCATACTACCATCAGTTGAAGAGCTCGGGTACACTACAGCAGCAGCAACAATACTCCATGCGTGACGGGGTCTACTTCAAACAGGGGAAAGTTGTATTGAATTCCAACTCAAGTCTGATCCCTGAAATTTTAGCAACCAATCATTCCTCGCCAGTGGGGGGACATTTCGGCTACCATAAAACCTTAAGTCGAATACAATCCGGGTTCACATGGTCAGGAATACACGCTGCAGTCAAAGAATACATTCGAAATTGTGGCATTTGCCAACGTTGCAAACATGATTCCATGGCTCCGGCCGGCCTCCTCCAGCCACTTCCGGTACCCGAAAAAGTGTGGACCGAAATATCAATGGACTTCATTGAGGGATTACCACCGTCACGTGGGAAAACAGTTATCATGGTGGTTGTCGACCGCCTATCAAAATATGCTCACTTCGTGCCCCTCCGGCATCCATATACCGCCCTCAGCGTTGCGAAAGTATTTATGGAACAGATTTTTCGGCTTCACGGTATGCCTATTTCTATCGTGTGTGACAGGGATCGAGTCTTTTTGAGCTCGTTTTGGAAGAACCTTTTTCTTCTACATGGAACTACTCTGAGGATGAGTTCCAGTTATCATCCACAGACGGACGGACAGACGGAGGTCGTGAATCGTACTCTTGAACAATACTTACGTTGTTTCACAAGTGACCAACCGCAGAAATGGCACGAATGGATTTCGTGGGCGGAATATAGTTACAATACTTCTACCCACTCTTCAACCAAATTTACTCCATTTGAGGCAGTATATGGTGTGCCACCACCAAATATGTTGTCCTATGTTCCAGGTACAACTAAGATCAATGCAGTGGACGAATTCCTTTCCACGCGAGAGGACATCCTTGCTGCACTTCGGCAAAATCTGATCTTGGCTCGGGATCGCATGAAAACTCAGGCTGACCAACACCGTCGGGATGTCTCCTTCGAAGTAGGGGATTACGTGTACCTCAAGCTGCAGCCCTATCGGCAGAAAACGGTTGTGTTTCGAAGCTCTTTGAAACTGGCCCCAAGGTTCTTTGGACCCTATAAGGTACTCGCACGAATCGGACCCGTTGCCTATAAGCTGGAGTTACCAATAGGTTCTCAAATCCATGATGTGTTCCATGTGAGCAAGTTGAAGAAACATTTGGGTCCCTTGTCAGCCGTGTCTAACACCGTTCCTCCCCTATCAGAGACCTCTGAAATTTTACCTCAACCGGAAACTGTTCTGGATAGTCGAGTGATTCGTAAGGGAAAGTATAGGCCGAAAGAGGAGGTATTGATCAAGTGGGCAGGTGCTCCAACCGAAGATGCAACATGGGAGAACGGTTGGCGTTTTTCGAAGACCTACCCGCATTTCGTCCTTGAGGACAAGGACTCTTAAGGGGGATGGAATGATATGAGCTCTCAGCTCTCACGATAGGCATGCATGCAAGATGGTGAAGGTTGAGTAGTTATCTTAGTTTTGTCTATTAGCAGTAATAATTGAGGTTGTTTATGTTTAGTGAGTTGCTAGTTGATCAGGTTGATTTTGTATCAATCGTTTCCTATCTTTAAGGATTGTTAGTTATCATTTGTTGACCTATAAAAGGGTCCAGTTGTTATTGAATAAAGGCATGCAATTATAAACCCAAATACTTCCCTAAATCTCTCGTTCTTCTCTTCTCCTTCTCCCTCCTTTTCTGAAACTAAATTCTCTCATATCAACCGACGGTTCCTGCTGCTTCTCATAGTGTCGGTGAGAATGCATTGCAAATATGGCAACCTCCAGTACCATATCTAAGAACATCTCCAGAGGCAGAAACTGGTGCGAGTCCGCGGAACATCCATGAGAAATAAAGCCCCTCTGGGGCAGTAGGAGAATTTAACCAGTGTTATAAATTAAAGAACCGTTTCCATATTGTTGTTGATAACAATTATAAAAATTCCATCTCTGGAATTGCAGACATTGATTTTTTTTTTTGAAAAGTAAATCTTATTAAGAAAGCCAAACATGGGCCAAAGGCAGACAAAGGCAAACAACGGCCACAAGGCAGCAGACACACAGGCCAAAAGAACCACCCACCCGAAAAAACAAAACAGAGAAACAGCAGATTACATGGTATTCCATTCCACAAAATCACCCATCCTATTAGCCCCCATCTTAGCTAACCTATCAGCAAAATAATTAGACGCCCTACCAGCAAACACTACCACAATATTCCCCATTCTCAGCAAAATCTCCCGAATATCATAGATAACATTAACAAAAGAAATACTGCCCAAACCCCCACCATTGATCCAACCAACCACAACTTTAGCATCACTCACAATCTCCAAATGGCGACCATGAAGGTTCAAGGTCGACTCACAAATATTGACAGCTTTCAGAATCGCAAACAACTCTGCAGCCGCCGGATCCTGCACCATAATGTTTTCCGAAAAAACACAAATCACTTTACCATCCGCATCCCTCAACACACCCCCTATACCAGCCAAGCCAGAGTTCCCCATCACCGAACCATCCACATTAAATTTCATCCCACCTCCGCAAGGCGGAATCCAAGCCATTCTCCGCGTTTTCCTTCTCTTACTGTCAACACACAAGTCTTTAAGATTTAGCAAAATAATTGTAATCGGCTCCTTCGTACCTGACCCAAAATACTTGAACCACCAACCCACTCTGAATTTCACCATTTCTAACACCTGCTCCGCATCCGCTCTATAATCCTTGAAAATAATCTGGTTTCTCATCTCCCAAATCGACCACACCGTAGCATAGAACAAAATAGCCCACGCTCTCGAGTGCCTCCCATTCGGAAAGAAGCCAAACCAGCTGTTCCACCAATCGTTCACATTGGCACTCATACAGCTCGAAACTCCCCACCAACTCATGCCTTTCTTCCAAATCTGCCAAGACCAGGGGCAGTGCAAAAAAATATGGGACAAAGACTCCTCCTCTGTACAGCAGAAGGGGCATCTCACAGCCATGCTCACCCCAAACCTTTTCAAAACATTCCCCACCATCACCCTTCCTTTAAGCAGCTGCCACAGGAACAGCTCAACTTTAGGGGGAGTTAGACCTTTCCAAGGGAGCAAATCTCTCACCTGCTGCTCGCCATCCTGATCCTCCAACGCCTCCCTAAAAGAAGAAACAAAGAAACAGCCATCCCTGTTAAAAATCCAACCCACCGAATCTTCCACTCTCTTCCTAACACTAAAACAACTGATAATCTTCATAAAACACAACCACTGATTCTTTTCCCAATCAAACGGCTCCCTTCTAAGCTCCACTTTACAAACCCACTCCTCCCCTCTCCAAAAACTGAAGTCCCCCACCCTCCCATCTTTAGCAATAGCAAGAGCATAGATTCTAGGAAACGCCACCAATAGTGGAGACGACTCAACTCTCAAATCCTACCAAAATCTAACCCCTTTACCACAACCCAACACCACCTGAAAGCCATCCTTACAAACAATACCCGAACGAGAATCTGCCTTGAATAAACTAGAGACAGCCCACACAAACTGAGACGGATTTTTCACACTTTTCCAATCCCAAACCAGCCTATCTATATTCACCCCATACTTGGCACATATCACTTTCTTCCATAGGGAAGACCTTTCATTTCCAAACCTCCAAAGCCACTTGGCCAACATCCCATCATTTTTGTCTACCATTTTCCCAATGCCTAACCCTCCCTTCTTCTTACTTTTACAGACGGAGTCCCAATCAATCGCATGCAATTTCTTTCCCACTAATTCATCCCCCCACAGAAAGCCTCTTTGAACCTTCTCAATCCTCTTTGCCACACCTACCGGCATTCTAAAAACAGACATAAAAAAGGTGGGAATGCTATTCAAGACAGATTTAATAAGAATCAGCCTCCCACTTTTGGAAATAAATTTCCTTCTCCAAGGAGCAAGACGGTTCTCAATCTTAGTAACAATCGGCTCCCAAAAATTCCTAGTTTTGGATTTCGTACCTAGAGGCAGGCCTAAATAAGTCAAAGGGAGGGTCACCGCTCTACAATTCAGCAATCCAACCCATAGCTCCACTCTACGGCTGTTCTTCCCAACACTTGCAAGGCAAGATTTATGAAAATTTATTTTAAGCCCAGATGAAAGCTCAAAACAGCGCAGAATACTCTTCAAATTAACCAAATATTCAATCTTTGGCTTCAAGAAAATCACTGTATCGTCAGCGAACTGCAAATGGGAAATCATGACCTCATTTTGACCAAACGATTCTCCCTTAATCATCCCCAATCCGGCAGCTTTTTTCAAAGAAACACTCAACCCCTCTGCCACAATATTAAAGAGAAATGGAGCAAGAGAGTCCCCTTGCCGTAATCCTCTCGAAATACCGAATTGATCGGTAGGACAGCCGTTAACCAAAACAGCAATGCTCGGAGAGGAAATGCACTCCCTAATCCAATGACGCCACTTCTCCCCAAACCCCATACTCTCCATGCTCCTGTCCAGAAATTGAAAGTCCACACTATTGTATGCTTTTTCATAGTCCAATTTAACTATGAAACCTCCCTCCTTCTCTTTTTTCCACTTATCTATCACTTCCTCTGCAATAACATAGCCATCAACTAATTGTCTCTCCTTGATAAAAGCCATTTGAGTAGAACTAATCACCTTTCCAATCACTTTCCTAAGACGGTTTGCTAAAACCTTAGCCACCACCTTGTAGCACACCCCAACAAGACTGATCGGCCTGTAGTCTCTAAGACTTTCAGGATTCGAAACCTTTGGAATGAGGGCAATGAACGAATTGTTGAGGTCTTTAATAATTGCTCCATCTTCATAGAAAGCCTTCATAAAATTCATGAAATCATCTTTTATTGCCTCCCAATTGGCCTTTATAAAGTTGAAATTAAGTCCGTCAGGCCCTGGAGCTTTATCTCCATCACAGCTTCGTACCGCCTCCCACACTTCCTCATCCGAAAATCTCTCCTCTAACTGCTGCCTCTCTTCCTTCGCCAACCTCTTGTAACCCCTTCCTTCCAGATGCGGCCTCTCCCACCAGACATTCTCATAATGGTTTTTGAAAAAATCCTGCACACCCTTTCTGATCAACTTTGGGCTCGTCAAAATCACCCCATTCACTTTAATCTGCTCTATACGATTTCTTCTTCTTCTATCGGAGGCCACAAAGTGGAAGAACCTCGTGTTCTTGTCACCCTCCTTTAGCCATCTTACCCTCGACTTCTGCCGCCAAGATTGCTCTTCCTTACGCATCCATTCCCAGATTTTGGCCAGCAATGACACTCTCAAATTCCTAAGATTCTCGGTCCAACCAACCAACAACGCTTTCTTTTCTATTTCAGAAATCATTTCCTCTGCCTTCACCTGGTTAAAAGACTTATCCTTATTATTTTCCAGCCAATGTTTAATACCCATCTTCGCCCCTTTAATCTTGGCCTTGAGAATCATACTCTTAGACTCTCCGAATTGGCTACTCTTCCAGCCTTTCATCGCTTCCTGCATTAATTCTTTATTATCTAGCCACCAATTGAAAAACCGGAATGGACTCAGACCCCATTCAACCTTCTCCACTCCTATACCGATCGGATTGTGATAAGAGACACTTCTATGGAAGCCTTTTTGCACCAGCTCAGGAAACCAATTCAAAAAATCAGGAGAGAGGAGAAACCTATCCAAACGAGCCCACGAAGCTCTCTCCCTGAAATTCGTCCACGTGAAGGTCCAACCAACCAGCGGAATATCCACCACCTCCATTTTACTCACAAAGGCATTGAATCTTCTCATATCTACCCCCCGATTACCATCACCACTTCTTTCAGAGGCGACCAGAACCGAATTAAAATCACCGCCTAAGCACCAAGGCAGGGGAAAGTCACTCTTAGCCTTAGTGATAAAGTTCCACAATTCTTCCTTTTCTTTGTCTTTTTTTGCCGCATAAACATTGCATAAAACCATATCTTTATTGATATTCCTCAACTCGCCCACCAGAATAATGCACCTATCATGAAGTAAACAAGCTTTAACCATGAAGAAGTCATCATTCCACAAAGTAATCAGGCCACCTGCTGCCCCTATAGCATCCACTCCTATACCCCTGTTCAAAAACGAGCCACCTAAAGTCTTAACATACCTAGAATCAAAACTGAACTTGGTCTCTTGAATAAACAAAAACACTGGTTTATGCTTCTCCACCAATCCGCGAACAGCTCTTTTCTTCTCCCCCCTACCAAGACCTCTAATATTCTATGACAACCCTATCATAACTACCGAGAAGCCCCCACCACCAACACCAAACACAGATTACCTTTGGTTTTTATCCAATCTCTCTGTATCTTCCTTCTCCCTCCTAGCCACCTCTGCTCCTATTACCTCTTCTTTTCCATTGAAATTATAACCCAAAGCCACCCCAGTTTCAATTACTTTCGTTATCTCTTCTTCCAAATTCCACGATGCTCTCAATCTCTCAATCTCCTCTTCTTGGACCGGAATCGACCACCCCACTTCATTATCTTCCTTTGAATTTTTAAAATTGACTCCTAATGCAACCCCTTTTTCGATTACTTTTGTAATTTCCACTTCCAAATTCCAAGAAGTATCACTGCCCCCTCTTTCTTCCGCCTCCTCCAAGACCCTCATAGCAGTCCTAGTCTTCATTGCATGGCTCTTGACAGCAGTACCTTTCTTTCTGCCATTCTTCTTAGGCGTCTTTGGCGGAAGCAGCTCAGTATTCCGGTCCTTCTCAAGAGAGGGATCTTCCGATGATACACCCACTCCTCCAGACGACTGGTTCCCCTGTTCCATATCTTCTGACTTATTACTCTCTTCAGAATTAGTTGAGTTACTCACACTAATATAGGCCTCATTCCTTCTGTCACTAACATCATTGGGCTCCCTACTGGAATGACCCTGATCCACTGGCATTTGTTCATCACCTAAAACAATAGAGATCCCTGTAATATTTTTGTGGATCAAAATACCTTGGCCCTGCTCTTCCTGGAAATTAACATTTAAAGGCCCAGCCTCCACAGGCCCAATCTGCTTCAGCCCACCTCCACTATTACGATAGGAGCATTCCCCTTGTTTTTTATTCAACTCAGCAGCATCTCTCCAACTCCCTTCAGAATCAGAGGCTGACGAACTAGTCAGACTTCTACAGTAACCTTGACCCGGATTTTCCCCTATAACCAGCTTTACATTATGGTTAAGACAAGACATGCCTTTTTCTCTTGGAGTACGAACCCATTGTTTTTTCCCTTTGTCACCTTCAGCCACATTCCTCCCATCCCTTCCATTTGAAATACTGACAGGATTTTTAAAATCCTTTCCCCACCTACTATTGTCCTTCATAGGATTGCTAGAAGCCTTTTTGCCAACAAGGAATGGCTGTCTTCTGACACCACTATCACCTACTCCCCTGCAATTTTGAAAATAGTCATCTGCAGATCCTAGATCATTATCCGGTGAGTCTACCTCTCCTCCTTCCGATGAAAAGCTTCCCAAATCCAGAAACCGATTGATTCATGCCATCTCCACCTGACTCGTATCAACAGCCACTTCTATCCTGAAATTAGCCTCATTTGAAGCTATATCAATCTCCCAATGGTCGACCCCTGCTACTGGAATCACCACCAAAATTTTACCTCTGTCCAATCGCATTCTTGATTTAGTCTCCCTATCAACAATTAAAGGATATCCCACTTTCCGACCAATTTTCGTGAAGAAGGACTCGTCCCAACAACTAAGGGGAACACCATAGACATTAAGCCAAGCTAATTTCCCTTTGATGGACTCTTTGTCCGACCAACTAGACATTGTAGAGAAGCAATCATCCCAAAAGAAACGATTCCGAATAAATCCTTCTTTCTCTATCTCCGACTCAAAACACCACAGAATACTCTTCCCTCCCACAAAGGAAGAAGAAAAGGAGAAATCTCTGTCTATCAATCTCCTATTAACAGATGACACTGAGGCAAACTCCTTCAATGACCCTATTGCACATTTAGATAACCAGTTCCACTGATGATTGTGATTAGTCCAGGACATAACTAATTTCGAACCCATCCTCAAGCTCTCCTCCACCTTCCTTCCTGTCACTACATCCACAAAGGAGCGGTCTCTAGATACCTCCGATGATGATCGACTGGTTCTATCACTACTAAACCCTGGCTGCTTTCTCTCACCATGCTTGCCATGGTTTCTCCTATCATTCCAGTCGTGCTCTGCCAGTCTTGCATTGATCGGCCACCCATACACATGCATCCCATGAACTGCTTTAGCCATCCTCAAAGCTTCCTCCTTTGTTTCAAAACGAACAAAGGCATACCTACTCCTCCTCGAGCTAATCTTAGCTGAGAGGAAAATGTCTCTTACTCTCCCAAAGACTTTGAAGACACCCCACAGAGTATCCACTTCTGTCATCGGGTTGATATTATCAATGAAAACCGAAACAAGGTTTTCCCTGAAATCACTCTTGCCACCCCCAGATCTTCTCCTAGCATCATTTCCCCTGTCTGGAGCACGAAATCCTTCCCTGAACACATTTCCCCTAACAGTATCACGCACACCGCCTCTAAAACCAATAGAGCGGGACCTTCTCTCTCTACGAAACTCTCTCATCTTTTTTTTCACTTTTAAATTGCAGACATTGATTGATTGTATCAGATAAACTTTTGATCTGAACTGCTTTGATTTATCTTAATGGTTCTCATATTTCCAAAATTTTATGTTAACATTCTTGCAGGAGCCTTAAGATTTGTTCCCATTGATTATAAGTACATATATAATATGTTTTTAGCTCACAAGGTCTACACATGAGCTGATCAAACGTTAGCAAATAACCGGTAAGTTTTTGCATCAAGGCCTATTTGTCTAACTGCTGCAATGGCTGCAATGACTCCCAGTGTTGAAAAAACCACTGCAATCATGACATTTAACCAAAATATGGGGCTCCGCTTTGATGGCTTGAATGTTAAGTTGAAGAAAATCACCGGTAAGACGAAGTCCAGAGGCATGAACCCAAAAGCTCCAATGACTGAATTGATGTCTCCAAAGAATGGCAACATTGCTGCTATAACTACTGCCATGATTACCGATAATGACCGAGAAATTAACCTGGGGATAACATTCCGGAGAGAGAACTCTTTGCTATTTGGATCCGCAAAGGTTTGTTCAAGCACTTCATTTGTTGGCTGCAAGTAAACCTGAAACAAACAAATAAATTCAGTTAACAACTAACGAATTTAAATAATCACGTAGAGGGATTCAAACTCAGAACTCCTAGAACAATTGGCCGGACTCTGATACTATTTAGTAACCATCAGACCTTAAAGTTTAAATAGCTAGGAAATGGTTCAATGATAGTACTTAAGAAACCCTAACGGTTTATAAGAAAATTCTTCTTACCACACCAACAGCTGATAATTGGAGAATGGTGAAAATGTTGGTGACGAAAATAAATCCTTGTGGCACCAAAGGTTTGCCTTCATTCAAGAAATTGCTAAGAATAAGGCCTTCAGCTTGGTTTCCAAATGCCCAATATCCAGAAATGGCAACACTGAAGAAAGTTACAGTAACTACTGCATAACAAACACTTAGTCCCTTGAACATCTTCCCTTTCACTGGTGCTGCAATAGTTGCCTATACAAGCAGATCGAATTTCATAACATTATTATTACATTCCAATAACATCACTGGAACTATATATAGCACTTGAAAACTAGTTCGAAACCTGAATTTCAGGAATGATCCCATTGCCAAATGTTGTGGCAATAATGGCAATGGCATTGAAGAGCCCGAAAACACGATTTTCAGTATCGCCTTTCAGAGAATAGTCCTTTTCTGGCCCCTTGGATGAAGTTCCTGAGGAGAAAATTAAAAAACAATATAATTGTTTACCGTCTCTAGTATGATATATATTTTCTAACTGATGCAATGTGTGTGTGTTTGGATGATCAATGAAAATGGTTACCAATATAAATGGAGCCGGCTGTGGCGCAGGAGCTATAGGCCAGGCACAGAACCAACGATATCAAGTTGATGTGCCTGAGTGAGTGAAAAGATGGAATTTGAGCTAAAACCAGCATCAGACATCCAAAAATTATGACAAATTCATAGAGCTTTAAACTCCCATTTGGGTCTGAAAGCAAGTAAATTGCCTGTTCAAAAAACAAACAATTTAAAACTTCAATTCTTTTTCTTTGTTAACAACAAATTACAATGAGTAGTATATATAATGGTATCGAACCTTCATGCATTGTCCTCCCAGAAGAGTGCAGGCTACAACAGCACCATAGCAGACCATGAACTGAATTGGTCCCACATAATACCGACCCCATTTTGGACCTGCAGAGCCCATTGAGTTTAGAATATATAACGAATATTAATTGAATATGTGACATTATCAAACTAAATTAACACTTCTTACTACTAACCGTATTGGAACATAATAGAATGATTCCCGTTAATTAATTAAAAAAAAAAAAGATTTTTCTGTTATAATTTTATAAAACATTATTCTTAAATTCGTAAATATTTAAGTCAGTATTGAATTAAATGGTTGATTAACTTTTAATTATAAGTTATAACCCAAGCAGCATCCAATGTCACTTTCTAGGATTTCTTGACGTATACATATTTATCACGTGGTGGCCTGCCGGAATTGATCTTGTTTGAAATAAGAAGATAAAGACAACAAAGGACGTAATTTGATCATCAGATTCTCCTTAATTACATGTGGGCTCAGCAATCTAATAATTATATATATATATATATATGTAGTAGATATTTTTCAATAATTACTAATTAGAGGCTGCTTTGACTCGGCTTAAACATCTTGCTTCCTATTTTGACTATTTATGAGACTTTAAAGAATTTTATAATTTTTTTTTCAGTAAATAAAAGAAAAAAAAAAGATTGACCTCTAGTTCTTAAAAGTTAGTAATATTACTGCATCAGCTGATGTTTCAAAGAAATAAAAAAATAATAATAATAAAAGAAGAAAATAAGAAAAGATTGGTTGACTCTCAAAAACAAAACCCTGTCACAGTTCTTCAAAAAAGGTTAAAAATAAAATAAAATAAAATAAAATAAACCCCTGTAGCCCTGCCACGGTTTTTGTATGTTAATAAAATAAAAAATTTTAAATGATATGCCAGTAATTTTGTCCCAAAAATCTTCTAAGTTTGTGGATTTTTAATTTTTCTTTTGTTATTAGGTGGTGAATAAGCATTTAGAAATATCAATTATTGTAAGAGCGCATTAGTTAAAGTAAAAGCTTATTTTTTATAAAATAATTGAAGATGTATAATTGTCTCTTAGGAGTGAAAATACTTTTCTAAAACTTATATAGTTTGGACTTTGGAGAAATATTTTCTTATAATTAAGAAGCATTAATCCAAATACTGTATTTCACTATATCTTAGAAAACTTCATTTATTTATTTTTTTAATAATTTAGTCAAACTTTACAAGATAAAAAATTCAAGGAAAACATTGACAATCGATAATATTTAACTATTTTTATTTAAGTGACTGAGGGAGGGGAGGGGCTTACCACTAAGCCAACTTCATTCCGTCTATTATTTTATTTTTTTTATATACCATTTACAATGATGGTCTCGTACGTGAAACATTATTAGATGGAATGAATGATTTTACCACTTAACCATATTGAACGATGGTTCATCTAGTCTATTAATTAAGTTACATAGTTAGCTCACTCCCAAAAGTAATGTAAAAAGTAAATAACTAAAAATCTATTTTATGTGTGCCACTTAGCTTTGCTTTCCTACAGGAATCTTTACTAAATTGGTAACTTTGAATTAATGGTGAAGATGTGGTCACTTCATAACAAATTTTGAGATCCCAAGTGGTAAGAAATAAGTGTCACATATGTGTCATATGTGATTTTCTTGCCACGTGATTGATCTCTAGTGGCCGGATGTACCACTCACTAGTGCACTGAGTGCATTGAAGATCAATTTTCTCTCATTCGAGAGGAACTTTGATCAACTTAACACACAAGGACGACAATACATATGTACAAAGGCGAAATCAGCATAATCAAATTTCGAGGGTTAAGGGGGCTAGACAAAAAAAATAAATAAAATATGAAAATTAGATTAAATTTTAATTTAGGTTCGAGTTGGAGGGACCGTGGCCCCTCCAAACCCTAACGTGGCTTCACCTCTGTATATACGTTTCCTGTTGAGTGACAGTGGGCAATAAATAGACAATAATGTCAAATTGTGATCTAGGTGCATCGACCTCAATACTCAATAGGCAGTCCTTGTTGCTTGAAACTGCAGCAGCAGTAGCAGTCACCTACACCTTTCAACAGTTACTCTATCGATCGTGTATGCGTCACACACACATCATCCATACATATGCCACAAACAATCTGTACCACATCTAATATTATTGCGTATGCTTATGAGCTTATCTGATCACCATCACCATTCCTATGCAGTTAATAGGGTATAGTCAAATACTAGTTGAATGCTTGTACCATGCATGGGCAGCATGGCACATGTAATGCCTCTTAAATTAACGGCATTTAGTATTGGGGAGACCAAATCTGTGCATGGTGCACCCCTTTTAATTGTGATAGATGGTACATCATACATGCACCATTGATGGTGTACGTTGATCTCTCAAAACGACAACATTTTGATTGCTTTTAAGAGGTAAATGATAATAAATTTATAATAAAGTTATAAATATTGATCTCACCAAGTATATCATTGGCCATGTCTCTGAAACGGAGATGGCGATGACCCAAGTGAGCATGGTGTTCAAGAACCAGAGAGAGCAAGTTGTAGGAATAGAAGCTGACTAGAGCTCCAATGACAAGGCATAATATTCCAGGTCCCCATCCAAGAAATGTGAACGCATATGGAAGACTCAGCAGAGGTGGTGCAACTATTGATGTTGTCAAGTGATACCCACAGTGCACCCATGATCCTACATTTATTTTTATTCCAAAACATTATTATTATTATTATTATTATTATTATTATTTTTTCTGTATAATATTTATAGACAGCACACACATATCCATAAATATTATATTTAATTAGAGAACCGATCAGATATATAAATATGGCAGGTATGTGAGTATGTGACAACTATCCCAAGAGGCCAAGATTCAATGTATGTGTAGATGAAAACGAAAGTGATCATCTCTTCCATGAGAAGAAATAACAAAAATGAAAGTCATACACATAATAAATATATAATGACCAGGCATTTTTTCTATTTTAAGATGATGAATAAAGACAGAATGTACATATCAATCCTAATCACTGGAATCGAATCACATGAGTTTTTTATTAAATTATTTTGACACTGTAATTTTTTTGTTGGCGTAGTCAACATTGGCAACATTTTTCTTAAAAAAATATATTATATTATTACATAAACTCGGGTTTTTTTTAGAAAGGAGTAGGACTCAAATCTGTAACCTCATATTACAGGTATGAGGGGTTTACCATCGGACCAACTTCATCTCGTCAACGTTGGCAACTTAATTAAATGAATAGTGAACACTTGTATATTGGTTACTTTGGGATTTTATCACGTGCATGTTAACTATCAGCTGGGAATTAATCGTTTTAAGCATGTTTTTATAACACTTATATGGGTTGGAATTTTAGATGTTAAGCATTGATTGTTATTAAAAAAAATAATAATAAAAAAAAAAATCAGAAAATAGCAAAACAAAATGATCATAAAATGAAGCACAAACATAAATATAAAAAGAAAGAAGGAAAAACTTTTAGGGACCAAAGATACAAAAAAATAAAATTAAAATTAAAATTCAAGATAAAACTTTCTGAAACCTAAGTTACTTATTTAACTACGTTTGTAATGTCTTGGAACCGATTATACGAAGTTACATAATTTAGGTATTAATTTTTTTTTTAAGACCAACTTAATTAAAGAGTTATTATATATATATATATAAATTTTCAAATCAGTGCATACTGATATAACTTTATGAGGATATTAAATGTAAGCTATTAATTTTACATGATTTGACTCAAGTGTGTATTAACTTGTCAAAACTTCTTCATAATGAGTTGTTCACATTCAATATCCTTATGAAGTTATATCAGTACGTACTGACTAGATCAGGACTATATATATATATAAAGTAGGTTTCAGTTTCAGCTGCAGATCGTATTTTCATATAAAACTCGACTAGATAACGTTATAAAATTCAGTGACGTAACAAAATCAGAAAAGATCATTATTTAACATTATAGAGTTGAGAAGAGTTAACCCAATAAAGTTAGAAATCTCTTTGTTCTCTCTCTCTATATATTTATATTTATGTAAGAAAGAGAGATGACAGAGCAGAGAGACAATAAAGAAGAGCATACATATATATGATGGGATGTGTTTACTATTACGTACCTTTGGATTTAAGAACAAAGAGAGCACCAGCATCAAGCTGATCCTTTTCATGGTGGTGAGCTTCTTGAGGTACCTTTGTTTTTTGTTCTCCTTCATCCACTGCTATTGAGTTTGGACGCATCGTCCCCATCTCTCTCTCTCTCTCTCTCTTCAAGAACGAACAAGAAATTATATAATGAAAGATGGGTTGGAATTGTAACCAAGAATTAATGACTGGAAATGGACAAATATATAAATTATAAAATATCTATTTGTGAAGGTGTACAGAGTCGCCCAGTTTCTTCTTTGATGATTAATTGATGACGATGATCATGAACGTTGCTTTCTATCTCTCTTTTTGACTATTTTCATGGACATATATTACGATAATATATATAAAGAGCCTAACCCGCCTAACATTCAAAGTTTCCATCTTATTGTCCTTTGAGCTATCCTATATATCTTTAGAGAGAAATTGGCCAAGTGGACACTGATACCCCTATAAGTCTCTATTTATTGTGTTTGGTCCACGTATTTATTAATTTTTTAAGGAATGCTACTTAGCTCAAATTTAATACATAAATCTGGTGCTTAAACGATGTGGCAACACTCTAATCCATTCATTTAAATCATGCAAATATAATATAATCTAAATAAATGAATTAAAGTGGTCCCATATTATTTGTGCACTAGATTTAAATACTAAATTTGGGTAAAGTAGCATTACTCTAATTTTTTTTATATATATTTTTTATTGTGTGACAAAATTGTTAGGGTGAATGAGCATGCGGTCCAATCTACTTATTTGTTTACATATACATCATCATGAATTCATGAGTTTATATGATTGCTTAGTAGTTAGTACGTGGGATTTAGAACTATTCTATCTTGAATCCGAAATTGCCCATTTTTAAAAGAGAAAGCTATGTAACTTTTATGCGCCGTGTAGCTTAATAAATTTACATACAAATATATCCACCGTTTAATTTGATCAAAGAATTTGGATTAATTCTCTAGGTTTCTGTTTGAATATATTTAAGGATTAGGTTATATCAACTCAAAGTTCTGACTCAAATTTTTTGATTTCAATATCTCAGCCAGACATTTGCTAATGTGCTATTTAATCCAATGGTTAAGATATTAATATCAAACAGTTGAGTCAAAAATTTGAACTAATATAGTATGACCCTATATTTAAAAGTAGAGGTGGGCAAAAAAACCAGTGAACTGAACCGAACCGGTCCAATCGGTTTTTTTTTTTTTTTTCTTTTCGCTTTTTCACTGTTCATCGATTCGTTTTTTTAAAAAACCGGATATTCCGGTTCGGTTCACCGGTTCGAACCGGTGAACCAAACCGAGAACCAATGTATATAATGAAAAATCAAATCTTACTAATCTCTATAAATACTTCAATAATATTGCTTATTTCAATAATTTAAAGTTAAAGTCATGATCTCCACACGAAAAAAAAAAGTGCAGGATCCAGGCATGTATAACATATATAATATATGTTTAATTAATTGGCAGGTATATTTTGTCAAAAATAATAATAATTGGTATATAACTAATTAAAAGATGAAAATGATGAAATAATGGAGGACTAAAGGGAATTGTGGCAGTTCTCCCAAGCCAAACACATGATTTCCTGGATAATGGATCTGGGTATGGAGCTCTGGTAGAGTCAGAGAGCAATGTGGATTATGGTGTAGTAGATGGTCCATTAATTATTTAAGTCTTAACCCAGAGATCGAAAATCAAAATTCAAGTTGAGAGTTTCTTTGCAATAAATTAGAATTGAGCAAATCCCAAATGGGTTTCATGAAATTTCTAAAATATCTTTTTTGCAAATTTCTATTGTTATGATGTAGACTAAATTACTGAAATAAGCAATATTATTTTAAAAATTAAAGCCCAATATGCCTAAAACCGAAAAAACCGAACCGAACCGGTTCAATCGGTTTTTAATCAGTTCACACTTTTCAATTTTATCAGATCGGTTCACTTTTTTAAAAACCGGATATTACCGGTTCACTCGAAAAGTGAACCGATCCATTAAACGTCCACCCCTATTTAAAAGTTTGTGACTTATTATTACTAAAAAATAATAATAAATTAATATTAGCTACTCATAACTAATAAAACAATGTGTTACAAATCAATTATTAAAACATGGAGTTCATATATTAAGATCTATTTTATTTTATCTTTTTTTTTTTTTTTAAATACCTTATTCTATGATGGCGACTAAACTTGAAATATTTACAATAAAATTATAATTAGGTTTTATAAAACACAATAATGAAGTTGCTAATTGATCTGGCAGACTTTATTAAATTAAAGACATCAATATCAATCTAACCACTTTGATTCGGTAGGTAATTGATATAATTTTTAATTTGAATTGACTTAATATTTTATCCTTATATATTCAAGATTTCAAACCTTTCTATATATACAAATTTTATATTGTCAGTTTGTTCTGACAATAAATATATTATGACGAAAAATGTGAACCACTAGATTTATATACTTTGACTCAAAGTGTATGTATTTGTCAAAACTTTTCTGTAATCTATGGTCCACATTCTTCGTCATGATATATTTACTGTCAGGACAAACCGACAATAGAAAGTATATATATATATATATATCAATAAAAATCAAAGTTGTCCTTGAAAATTACAGACAATTTCATTATTTCTTTCTTTTATGCTTAATATTTCTTTTTTGCTTTTTTTTTTTTTTTCCTTTTCAAAGTCGTGCAAAATGTATCGGTCACTAATCAATTTCGCAAAGATTTCACTTGGAATTCGTTCTTAAATATTGGTTGATTAATTGCATATTCGTTCTTAAGAATTGGTGAAGTCGATCGGGACAGCTGATGTCAATTTCTTAGGTACAATCGTCATCCATTCACTGTATCTGTCACGATGATAAAGATGGGTGCCAATGCTTATTCCACTCAAATGATTAATTTGTGCTGTTATAATATATGTGGCTTTTACCACATGCAAAATATCACTTTAATATCTCCCAAAATATCACCAAATATCTCTTATAATATCTTATACAATATCTCCCCATAATATCACACAAATATCTTCCCCTTGATCCAACAACATCCACCGCCTCTCTCCACCTGATATCTCTCCTTTTACTCTCCACTTCACCCTTTTGATTTTATCTCCTTTATAGTTTGCCTATATATATATATGTGCTCTCTCTCTCATGTAAATGTTGGTTCAACTGATATCAATACAAAAGGCTATTAGCTCTCTCTCCATATCTCGTCTCCCTTATATATATATATATATATGTGCTCTCTCTCTCATGTAAATGTTGGTTCAACTGATATCAATACAAAATGCTATTAGCTCTCTCTCCATATCTCGTCTCCCTTCTCTCTTGTTTTAATTCTTCTCTCATCTCTCATATTTTATTTCATCTATTATTTATTAATTTATAACACGTTATCAGCACGATAATATGTAAGTAAAAAGTATCTCCAGGTGAGTGATTTATTTATGGCTTGATATTCGTGTATATAAGTAAAAGGGATCCCTGATTGGTGATTTACTTTAAATCTCAATATTCTGGATATGTATATATTTCGTATACAAAATGGCTTTGCCGTTAACGGAACATATATATATATATATAGTCCTGAATTTATTTTCTCTAAATCTTAATATTCTGGATCTATATATATTTCGTATACAAAATGGTTGTGCCGTTAACGGAACATATATATAGTCCTGAATTTATTTTCTCTAAATCTCAATATTCTGGATCTGTATATATTTCGTATACAAAATGGTTTTGCCGTTAACGGAACATATATATATAGTCCTGAATTTATTTTCTCTAAAACTTAATATTCTGGATCTATATATATTTCGTATACAAAATGGTTGTGCCGTTAACGGAACATATATATATAGTCCTGAATTTATTTTCTATAAACCTCAATTTTCTGTAAATCTCAATATTCTGGATCTATATATATTTCGTATACAAAATGGCTATGCCGTTAACGGAACATATATATATAGTCCTGAATTTATTTTCTCTAAATCTCAATTTTCTTTAAATCTCAATATTCTGGATCTATATATATTTCGTATACAAAATGGATGTGCCGTTAACGGAACATATATATATAGTTCTGGATTTAATTTTTATGCACATGGCATGTGAGCTCAGCCTCCTGGAACTGATTTTACATGACATATATACCGTTCTGGAACTGTTATTTACAGGACATATATACCGTCCTGGAACCGTTATTTACAAAACATATATACCGTCTTGGAACTGTTTATTTACGAAACATAACAGGTGAGCTCAGCCTCCTGGAATTGTTTATTTACAGGACATATATACCGTTCTGGAATTGTTCATTTTTCACAATATATGAGATTGGTTAGATCGACAAACCAGAGCTTAAAGTTTCTGAAATTATGATATTTAAGTCGGCACGGTTTTGAAAACCGATGAAAAACTGGAATTCTTGATCCAGTGTTATATTCATGAATGCCATACGGCACGGTATTGAAAACCGATGAAAACCTGGAATTCTGGATCCAGTGTCATATTCATGAATGACGTAGTTCATTATTTGGAACTTGGGGTTTCAAATCCACTCATAATCTGAATTTTTCTTGATTATAATTATATATGAACTTACAGTTCATGATCGAATCGGAAGTTCGAAAAATCATTATGATCCATGATTTTATTTTATCTCATATATATAAAGTGATATGTTTACATATCATTCATTTGAGAAAAATGATGTACACATCCAACAGGATGTTATGAGTATCGTAAAAGGGATTTAAGATCCTAAACGAATAATGAAATTGGAATTAATATTTTATCCATTCCATACACATCCAACAGGATGATGTGAGTATCATAAAAAAATGATTTAAGATCCTAATGTTGAATGAAATTGGAAATAATATCTTATCCATTTCATACATGCTTGATACTCATGAAGAGCAATATTCAGAGAATGATCTACACATCCAACAGGATGTTGTGAATATCATAAAAATAATTTAAGATCCTAACGTATAAATAAATTGGCAATAATATTTTTATCAATTTCATACACATCCAACAGGATGATGTGAGTATCACATAAAAGGATTTAAGATCCTAATGTATAATGAAACTGGATGTAATATTTTATCCATTTCATTCAAGTTTGATGCTCCTGGAGAGCAAAATTCAGAGTTGCTGAAAAAAGAGGAGAATTTTGAAATCAGTAGTCTACTTGACAGTAGATGAACTTGATGAACATGTGAATGTGATGGGTGTTGGATAATCAGATCATCTGATCTAGTATCACCAAACCCCGATCTAAGTTTGCTTCTGGGTTGGTGGGTTTTTCAACCCAGACCCATCGCCCATCGGGTCAATGCAACCTCGTCGGTGAGCTTCATCATTTGTCGCACCAGCCTAGTGCGGTTTTACGATGACGATAAATGATCGTCGGTCATGACCCACGATCTGGTCTAGATCGATCACAGAGCTCGTTTTTGCTCTGGGCCACTTTTGGAGAATTCGATATTTTTCATGGACTGTTTTGTAATTATTTTGGGCAATTTTGTAATTTTGATAAAATTTTGGATCAATTTATAATTACCAAAACTTATTGGTCCAGTTTGCAATTTTCAAAAAGTTTTGGGGCTGATTTATAATTAATAAAAAAATTTGAGGGGCCTTTCCGTAATTTTACAAAATCAAAGGCAGTTTTGTAATTTCTCTTTAAAAAAAAAGGATAATTTAAAAAAAAATTATTATTAAAAAATATATATATAAAAAAAAATAAAAATAAAAAGGGAGGGGTGACTATTATCATTTCACATGAGATATAAAATGACATTACAAATAATGTCCATAAAATTTATAGAAGGAAAAATATATGTCTTGCCGAGAGTGCAACAACTCATATAATTCTGCAGAGTCAGAAATATTTTATGAATTCGACTTTGCTGAGAGCAAATGTTATTAATGTATTAGGTCCAACGAATCTAATAGAAAGCTCTGGAAGAGCCACGATATTGTTATCAAACAATTCTCAATTATGTATCAATGGTACTTGATATTATTCAAAGAACAACATAAAGAAATATGCTTAATTCAAAGCATTTAAAGTTAATACCAAATAATATCTGGCGGATCTGATGGATCTGATTAAAGGCTCTAGAAGAGCCACAATCTTATTACCAGATGGTATTCAATTGTGTATCAATGATACTTTATATCATTCAAGCAGAACATAAATAAATCTGTTTAGATCAAAGACATATAACTTTATTAATGTCATATTGAGATCATTAATAATAATAATGTTGAATATCTGTGCGTGATTCAAGCCAGAAGCTGATTATAGAAAAGTTGTGTTCTTTATCATCCAGATTATATTGTTGATCAGAAAAGGGATGTATGTGGATATATTCATCCACCAAATAAAACCATATCATTCTAAAGTTGGTTTTGAATCCCTATCATTCAAAGGGATATATGTGGACATATTCATCTACCAAAAAAAACCCTTTCATTATTTTATGGTTCTAGTTGATACATCTATGAGATGATCACATGTTTGTGTGTTATCAAACATCTCTAGTTGAGATAGATGTACAACATCCAATTTTCACATATACACATAATCAGAATGGATGAGCGGAATCAATTATCAAGATGTCTCCAGGTAATTACGAAAATTTTATTATTCATTTTCCAATTTTTATATTCGACATTCTATGTTACATGTTGATGCAGTCACCTATGTCTCACTACTTATAATCATTATTTACCATTACAACTTATAATTGGTCATTGACTTGCTCACATTTTTAAGATATTTGATTGTGTAGTATAACTCCTTATTTCATCTCTGACATGATCTAAGATAAGAATTCTATACCATTATGAGATTAATATTGATTTTGATTAATCTCTATTAGATCATTTAAACTTCTGAGAGTTTATATTTTTACGCACAATCTGTATATTATCATATTGATTAAATTCCAAATGTGAAGTTTCTCTAGAAAGAGTAAATGAAAAGTTACTCTTATATAAAATAGAGATACCAGTTCGGTTCTCTATATATAAATGTGTCTCATTTTAATCTTTGTATCACTCAAATACGAAAGATAATTGATCATCAGATAATTATTAATTTGTTACTTGATATATTAAAGGTAACAAGATTTATAAGTTGTCATCTCATAAACCCCGGCCGGGTGATTGTTCCTAAAGAATGATCTGAGTAAAAAGTAACAAATAAATCATCTGATACATATTATAATTCATAAGCTTATGAACCTTTTGAAAGGTATTATTATCAGGATCCTAATGTAAGCAAAACTCGAGTTATAAATAAATCCACTTTCTCTAAATCAACTCTGTAAGAGTCTGATATATCTAATGAGACACAAGTCTATGAAAAGACTAAATTCATTGAAATGAAAGAAATCTCAACAGAGATACACGTATATTGAAATTGAGAAAATTTCTATAAATCATATAAGAGAAAATTTCTATAAATCATATAAGAGAAATGTGGAATCATAAAGAAACAATCATTGATGATGTATTTTTATACACAGTAGTGCTACTGAAATTATAAATGATAATTATGATATTTATAATATCAATGATTGTATACAAAAGACATGATTAGCTTAAGTGAAAAGAAGCAATTCAAGAAGAATTGACTTCATATGCCAAACATAAAGTATTTAGACCAATAGTACTCCAGACACCTGGATATGTCAAACTAGTTGGATACTAATGGGTCTTTATACGGAAAACGTAATGAGAAAAACGAGATCGTGAGATATGAGGCACGACTTGTAGTACAAGGTTTCTCACAGAAACTTGGTATTCAATAGTGATGAATACAATTACATTTCGAATTTTTGATAAATTTGGCTGCCTTTACAAGGCTTGAAATACGTCCTCTAGACGTAGTAATCATTTATCTATATGATTCACTCAATACAGATATTTATAATCCTGGAAGGATTTAAAATGCTAGAAACATGTAAATCGATATCTCGTAATCTGTATTTGATGAACATATAAAAATCCTTATATGGATTAAGAACAATCTCGACGAATATGGTATAATCGTCTCAGTGAATATCTGATAAAATAAGGGTATAATAATTATATTATATACCCAAGTGTCTTCGCAAAGAAATCAGAATTCGAATTTATTATATTCACAACATATGTTGATGATATGAATTTAATTGTAGCTCCTGGAGAGCTCTTGAAAACTCTTGATTTTTTGGTAAATGAGTTTAAAAATGAAAGACATGGGAAAGAAAATATTATCTCGACCTAAAGGTCGATCCTAAATCAAATGGAATGTTTGTCCATCAATCAAAATATGTTGAAAATATTCTGAAAAGATTCTAAAAAGATTCTAAAAAAGATTTCATTTGGATATTACTCCATAAAGCAAGTCTTTGCTTATACTCCCTCTAATCATTTATAATGCTATTTCATTTCATGAAATAAACATCTGTATACCCCAATTTTGCAATCTAGAAGATTGCTTTAAAAGAACTTTTATCAAGGGGAGCGTCCCATCAGGGGGAGCATATCAAATAAAGTATATTAATTATATTAATTATATTGGGGCATATGTGCATTGTACTATTTTCCTTACAATCAGGTTTTTGTCTCATTGGGTTTTCCTGATAGGGTTTTTAATGAGGCAATTCTCTACGCATACGCAAAAATCATTTGATCCACAAAATCATCATAAATATTATATTGGTTCAATATATCATCGTATATATGTTATCTTGATCAAAAATATCACTGTAAATATTACTTTGATCTTGCTAATCATCGTATAACTATTACCTTGATCCAAAAGATCATCATAAATATTACTTTGATCCGATAGATCAATGGATATATTTGCTCAGGTTTTTATCCCACTGGGTTTTTCCTAACAAAGTATAATTATGATAAATGTTTTGAAGAAAACATTAACTATTAACATATTTGCATTGTACTCTTTTTTCCTTCGATCAGGTTTTGTCTCACTGGGTTTTCCTGACGAGGTTTTTAACGAGACAATCAAGAGGAGCAAAGTTCTGAGCAGACATATGTGCACTATACTCTTTTTCCCTTCGATCAGGTTTTATCCCACTGGGTTTTCCTGACAAGGTTTTTAACGAGATAGTTTTGAGAGCATCCAGCATCATTAGATCCAGGAGATTATTGTATATATTTTACTTAGTTTTTATCTCATTGAGTTTTTCCCTAAAAGATTAATACATGTGGTATAAATCCAAGGGGGAGTGTTATAATATATGTGGCTTTTACCACATGCAAAATATCACTTTAATATCTCCCAAAATATCACCAAATATCTCTTATAATATCTCATACAATATCTCCCCATAATATCACACAAATATCTTCCCCTTGATCCAACAACATCCACCGCCTCTCTCCACCTAATATCTCTCATTTTACTCTCCACTTCACCCACTTGATTTTATCTCCTTTATAGTTTGCCTATATATATGTGCTCTTTTTTTTCTTTTTCTTTTTTTGATTACAAACAACACAAAGGACAACAAAACAAAAGACCAAGGTTAGATGGAAGGAGGACGAAGCTGACCAAGAGAGTCAGTTTCGACATATCTCTTCACACAAAAGGGACAATCCTCCATCCAAAACCTGTCAATAGACAAATTCAAAGCAAACTTCGCGAGATTGTGAGCAACCTGGTTCGTCAACCGCGGAACGAAGGAAATGGGCACCTCCCCAATAGTAGAAATAAGATCCTTTATCTCACAGAGGATGAGACCACAAGGAGATTCAAGGTGGCTGCCATCCCTAATCCATTTGACCACAACAGCAGCATCCGACTCCAACACACAAGGGAGCAGACCCGAATCCTTAGCCAACGCCAAACCCATGCAAATGGCGGAAGCTTCAGCCATTTGAGCCGAGATATCAGCTTCTAATCTCTGAGAGCTTGAGGCCATAACCTCTCCCCTGTCATTTCTGATAATAATACCAAAGCCAATCATACCACCCACCTCATTCTTTGCTGCATCACAGTTAATCTTGTAGAGGCCTTCCCTTGGAGGTCTCCAAACCACAGCCTGCTGGGGAGCACCCCCCATCTGACTTAAATTTTGTAAACCACAAGCCTGCAGATCAGCCAAATAGAATTGAGCCCACTCTTTTACTTCCAACACATTCTGCCTATTATCCCCATGAACCAGCTGGTTTCTAAGGAACCAAACCCTCCAAAGAATTGTGCATAACAGGCTCAGCTCATCACCCTTTATGGACGAGAAACACAGAAGAATAAACTCAAAAAAACTAGAGCAGTCACCCCCAACAGAGACTTCACCAGACAGCCAGCTAGCTCGAGCCTTTCTCAGCTTCTTGCAGCTCCAAAGAGCGTGGATAGTGGTCTCGTTATCCCGTAAACAGAGCGGGCATTTATTTATCACCGGGATACCCCTTCTAGAGAGGTTTGCCATGGCTGGAATCCAGTTATTGCACGCCTTCCACACAAAAATTTTGATTTTGAGGGGAATGGCCAGCCCCCAAAGGGCTTTCCACCACGAAGCAATCAGAGAAGAGTTTGAAGAGGATGGATAAGAGCACAAAGATCAGCTAACTCTGTAGCCACTTTTAACCGTGTAAATTTCGGACTGCTCATAGTGCCAAAGAACCCTGTCCTCCCCCCTATAAGACCCAGCCGGAATTTGCAAAATAGCCTTGGCATCCTCCTTGCTGAAATTCCTCTTTAACAACTGTAAATCCCAGCCCCCCGACAAAGTTAACAGCCTATCCACCGTAGCACCCTCACCCAAGAGAGGAGAAGAAAGGATTCTAAAAGTGGATGGTCTTGGAACCCACCTATCTTTGTAAATGCGGATAGAAGCGCCATTGCCAACCCTCCACCTTAAACCGGCATCCAAAACACCCTTGCCCCATATTAGGCTATTCCAAATAAAGGAACCTCCAGAAACTTTTTTGCTGTCAACGAACTCCCTATTCCGGAAATAGCAGCCCTTGAGAACTTTCGCAGCAAGGGAGTCAGGGGTCTGGAAAAATTCTCCAACATTGCTTCGCCAAGAGCGCCCTGTTAAAAGACTCCAAGTCCCGGAATCCTAGACCTCCCTCCACCTTTGGTTTACAGAGGCGATCCCAGGAACTCCAATGGATTTTCCTCTTCTCCTGACTGCCCCCCACCAAAACCGCACTCAGAGCCGCTGAATTTCAGAAATAAGGCCCTTTAGGAGACGGAACAAATACATAGCATACGCTGGAATGGACTGAATCACTGCCTTTATCAAAATTTCCTTTCCCCCAGCTGATAACAGCCTATCTCCCCACCCTTTTATCTTCCCCCACACACGGTCCACAATAACCGAAAAGAGCCTCCGTTTATTTCTCCCCGTGAAGCAAGGCAGACCTAGATACTTTTCGTGACAATCAACTAATCTAACCCCTATAATTGACGCCAGTCTAGACCCCTCAGCACCTGAAATCGAAGGACTAACACACATCGCTGATTTCTCAAAATTAACTCTTTGGCCGGAAGCGCAAGCATAATCATCCAGAATTCGTCTTACTGTCTCGCAATTGGAATCGTTCGCCTTGGAGAACAGCAGACTATCGTCCGCGAAGAGGAGATGAGAGATGTTCGGCCCCCCACGACTGCACTTGAAACCCCCCAAATTCCCTTTCAACTGCTCTTTTCTAATGAGTTTCGAGAGACCCTCTGCACAAATCAAAAAGAGGTAGGGAGAGATGGGATCTCCCTGGCGGAGGCCTCTTGAAGGCTTAATGTCACCACAGACAACCCCGTTAAGTTGGAAAGAATACGCCACAGTGTTAACACAACCCATCACTAATTTGATCCAGCCAACCGGAAAGCCCAATACCATCATCATCTTTTCCAGAAATCTCCACTCTACACGGTCATAGGCTTTAGACATGTCTAGTTTAATAGCCATAGACCCCTTCTTCCTCCTTCGTCTCTTCAGCCTATGGAGGCACTCAAAACCGATCAGAGTGTTGTCAGAAATCAAACGACCTGGAACGAAGGCGCTTTGAGCCTCAGAGATTACTTCTCCCATCACACTCCGAAATCTATTAGCTATGCATTTTGCAATTATCTTGTAGATCACGTTGCATAGGCTTATTGGACGAAAATCTGCAATCATCTTAGGGGCAGGGATTTTCGGAATCAAAGTGATCACTGTCCTATTCAAACTGACCACCGAAGCACCCTCATTTAGACAAGCAAGGCACGCAGAAGTGACAGAAGGACCCGTGATATCCTAGAATTTCTGATAAAATCTGGCCGCCTTCAAGGGTCCCATACTGAAAACCGCTCTTTTAATATCTTCCCCATAAAATTTCTCAGCCAGAAAGTTCACAGACTGAGCCGAAAGAGAAGAATGAGCTCCCTGCAGGACAATGTCAATCTCGGCATCTGAAGGAGAACTTGACCTGAAAAGCTCTGTGAAGTACGCAGTGATCATGTTCTCCATATCAGGCTGAGAGTCCTTCCACACACCCCCCTCGGTCTTCAAACCTTTTATATTGTTTCGAGCTTTTCTTGCCGAGGCTTTAGAGTGGAAAAACCGGGTATTTCGGTCACCATTCTTCAGACAATCAACCTTAGCTCTTTGCCGCCAGTACTTTTCTTCAGTTTCCAGAGCCAAATCCAACCGATTCTCCAATCTACTGATCATCCTCCAAAAGATCGGCCTATCTGAATTACAAGCTACCTTTAACTCCTCCCTTCTCTTGGCGATTTCTTCACGTGTCTCCAGGTGAATCATCCCTGCCTAGACGCTCCAAAATCATCCCATCCCCCTCCCTCTTATTGCTCCAGGTGAATTTTGGGCCAGAGAAACCCATATCTTCCAAATTGCAGTCCTCCACTGCCTCCCTAAAATCCGCCATGAGCCTCCAGTTCTTACTCACCCCGCCTGATTTTTCCGAATCGTACAGGATCTCATTGAAGTCTCCCATACACAGCCAAGGCATGCTCACCATCCCAGCAATCCTCTTCAGGAGAGTCCATGAGTGAACCCTTTCAGCCGTTTCTGGGTGGCCGTAAAAACTGGTGAACCTCCAAACACATCTACGGCCTTGCAAGATTTTGACATCTATGTGATTTTTTGAGTAGGTAATCAGATCAACCTCCACCTTATCGGACCAGAACAAACACAGACCTCCAGCTTTGCCCACACTATCAATAAACAAGCTTTCCTTTGAACCCCATCTTCACTCTCCATAGTTCCATCTTTTTGTGGTTGCATCTTGTTTCCATAAGAAACATCAAGTCGGGTTTAGTATCCTGCTTATAAGTAAGCAAGATGTTGAACGCTCGTTGGCTCCCCAGCCCCTGCGCGTTCCAACAGAAGAGATTCATTGAGAGCGGCGGGCCGATAAGGATCGACCGGCCGATAATTCCATCTTAGTTGTTTCCTCTGTTGCCGCCGAAACCTTGGTGTTAGTAACGTCGTCAACACTTCCCACTCTTCCATTTCCTGATTCCTGTTCCTCTGAAACCCCCTTCTGCTCCCCAAAGAACCCATCACTGCCCAAATCCTCTCCTGTAGACCCCAATTTCTGACATTTCGTTTGCTTTCCTTCATCAATGTCGTCCTTCCCTCTTCCTCGTTTGCCCCTGATCTGACTATCTACCTTCTTGCTATCCCTAAAAAAACCTGATTTAGGTCTTCCAATTTCCACGCTTCGTCTCTTCTTCTTTGAACTCGTAGTGAAAGATTTACTTTGACAATTGGGTCTACCACTTCCCTCTGTATCAGCCTGTTTGGTAGAATTTACAGGGTCCAAGACACTCGGAATGGGCCCCTGATCATCCTTTCCCTCTTCCCTTCTAAGAGTTACTTGGTTATAATGAGCCAAAGGGCCCATTTCTAAATTAGCAGACTTTCTGGGCTCCTTCTTATTGGGCTCAAAACCTTTCTTACTCTCACAGGCCAGGACCGGCCCAATCTTCAAAGCTTTTGATTCCAAACTAGTTTCCTTTCCCGCCAGTTTTTTTCCTTCAGTCATAGACGTCATCTCCCCTTTCCTACTCTCTGACACAAACGTCTCCTCAGCACACATTTTTCCTTTCGATTGAATCTCACTCACAAGATTTGTGACGTTTCCCATCAGGTTACCTACCCCCACACCATCACCCCTGTTGTTTTTCGATGGACTCTTATCTTCTCTAACCAGCTGGTCTAGACCGGAAACCGGCCGGTTATCCTCTTTATCTCTCTGCTTTGGTCTTCGAAATGGCCCTGAGGCTCGCATCCACATTCCAAAAATTGGTTCTTCACCCCCATTCATGGTCGCAGATGTTCCTTCCTCTTTGCATTCCCCTGTTACATGCCCCACTCTCCCACATTTAAAACAGTGATTCGGTAACCTCTCGTATCTGAGTAGCATTACGGTTTCAATCCCATCTCCAAGAACATCAACCCTCAGACATCTTCTGAGAGGTTTATCAATGTCGATTCGAACCCTTACACGCATGAACTTGCCCGCACAATCTCCCGCCACACCCCCGTCAACATCTATAACTTCACCTATCATACCACCAAGAAACCAACCGATCTCCCTTGTCATACACAACAAGGGAACTTGGTAAATCTGCACCCAAAACACCCCTTTGTTGAAACTCATTGAGTTGATAGTTCCTCTGCCCACTGGTTTTTCCAAAATCATCAGAGCATTATCGAAAGACCAAGGTTCCCCTTGTAGGACCCGTTGACGATCGAGTTCGTCTTCAAAATGGAACGCAAACGTGTTACCTGTTATTGATTCAATTTCTAAACCACCTCGTACCTTCCAAATCTTACCAATAACCCTAATAAATGCCCCTCTATTAACTAATTTAGTGGACAAGATTTTCCCCACCAAACTGGACGACATTCTCTTTATAGCAGTTGTTTTCAGCTTATCCTCAAGTTTCTGAACCGGTCCTTCTCGTTCAATTAGAGACAAAGAGGCACAGAGCCTAGAAATCTCCTCCTGATCCATTAGGCAAGGAGAAAACACGAACAGAGACAAGAAAGGAAAAAGGACAAAGAAAACTAAACGAAACACTGGACAAGCTAAAACAGAAAACACCCAACACAACCAGCACTAGCCAGGAAGGACCAAAGAGAAAAAACCCACACTACTCTCACTCAGTTTTCAGAGAAAAAAGAGGAGAGACTAGCCATTTTGTTCTTTAAAAATCAATGAAAGATTCAAATATATATGTGCTCTCTCTCTCATGTAAATGTTGGTTCAACTGATATCAATACAAAAGGCTATTAGCTCTCTCTCCATATCTCGTCTCCCTTCTCTCTTGTTTTAATTCTTCTCTCATCTCTCATATTTTATTTCATCTATTATTTATTAATTTATAACAGTGCAACCATTATTTCTTCCATTTGTTTATTACTAGGGGCGAAACCTGAGATTATTTTTTTGGATGGACTATAGACAATTTTATATAGATAAAAAGTTATACTATATAATAAATAAACAAATCATTTTGAAGGTAAATATCGACAGTACAAGAGAATTTTTATTAGTTAAAATAAAAAAAAACATATCTAGTCAAGGAACATAATGAGTCGTATCCTTAAATACATATTCTAACCAAGAAAAATATGATAAAATAAAAAGGTAATACGCATGTAATGTAAATACAATAAGATCACACTTAAATTTTGACTTCTAATGCTTCAAAGAAGTAAAAGCATCTATTACGTACCGAATCCGAATCAATTGTAAAAACAAGTTCTCTTTCAATATAAACAATCATACGATTCTCAAGAAACTCGCCATCCATCTTGTTGCACAAAGACGTTTTGACAAGTTTTATAGCCAAAAATAAAACTTAATTTTACAATTATTTTTACACATAAACTTTAAAATAAAAGTAAAAAAATAAAACTTATGCTATTGGTTTGTTGTTAAGGGGTTAAAATTTCTCAATTTGATTTTTGAGTCGGTAAAGGGTTAAAAATTCTCAATTTGATCTTTCACTTGGTTAAAGAAATACAATAGATTTTAATGAGTTGGATGCATGTTTTTAAGTTATTGGGTTATTATTAAGATAAACAAAAGAGTTGTGATATTTACAACCCTCTAAAACTGCATATACAGCCCAAATTCATAAATTTTCAAAATTCCAACATTACCCTTAAATTGAATTATAAATATTTTAAACAAAAGATATTGAAAAAAAAATTGACTAACTAAACTAAATTTAGAAAAGAATAAAATAAAAAATATTTTGTTTTATTAATAAAGGAATAAAAAAAATTAATAATAAAAAAATAAAAACCAAGAACTTATACTTGCCTTCTCCCAATCTTGAATGAAAGGAAGAAGAAAGCAGCTACCTCTTGCCTTCCACCATCGTAGATTGAAAGAGATGGAGAAGGCTACAGCCTACAGCCTTCTCTCTTTTTCAAGAGAGGAGAAAAAGAGAGGAGAAAGCCACTGCCTCCTCCCAAATCTGGGTGTGACTTCTCTTAATTTTTTTTTGTTTTTGTTTTTTTTTTTAATTATTTATGATTTATTTACTTATACTGTAATATAATTTTTTTTAAAAAAAATAGAAGAAAGGACATATTCGATAATGTGTGGGGTGTGCTTACAAGATATAAGATTTTAAAAAATTTAATGGGGTGTTTATACAAAAAGGGGTGCACATACAGTTTTTCAGGAGTTCAAATATCATAACTCTAAAAAAAATATGGTAAATTAAGTCAGAATCGAAATTGGATTAAAATATATTTAGAATTAAATATAGTGTATTTAAAACTATTAATATTTTTTTCTTTTCTTTTCAAAAAGCTAGGGTGAGCTATAGCCCACCCTAGCCTTGCCTTATTCCGCCACGCCACTGTTTATTACAATATCTAAAGGAAGTTTAATTCATGATTATATATATATAGTCCCAATTTGATCAGGACGTTCTGATATAACTTCATTAGAATATTGAATGTGAACCACTTATTATAGAGAAGTTTTGACAAGTGCATACATAATTAAGTCAAAGCATATAAAACTAGTAACGCATATTCAAAATCCTTATAAAGTTATATCAGGATATACTGACTTTAAAATTTATACATATGAAACTTCTCACATGCAAACTCCTTACATAAATCTTATATACAAAACATTCTGGAACATGATGAAATTTAATGAATTTTAGTGAGAATATTTGCATGGATGACAAGAAAAAAAAATTACTAATTGAAATTTTTTATAATTTTTCTAATTAGGTAACTATTTTTTCTAAATCTGTCCTATATTTTCCCACTTTAAAATTTGTTTTGCTTAAAAAATTTAGACAAAATAGTTTCCAAATTTTAAAAATTTTAAAAATTTTCCTATAATTATATTTTATTTTTCTTATCATCCATGCAAAAGATCTCATTAAATTTTATAATGTTATGAATGGTTTGGATATAAAATTATATAAGGGGGTTTGTATGAGAGAAGTCTCATAAATATGTATAAACAGTTTTTCTCTCCTTATTACTGAATTGAACTTTTAAGATTATGACGAGACTTGTGAGTCATTGATCAAGTTTAAGTCTTTAAAAAACTTTGACTAAGCTGAAGTATGTGAATCTAATAATTGATAGTTGTGAAACTAATATAAATAAAATTAGTTCAGCATGAAGAGAGAAAAACTAGATATAGATATATATATATATATACACACACTACAACAAATATGACTTTGTATAGCATTGTACTATAGCATTCTTTTCAAAAATGCTATCAAATGTACCTATATTATTGCAAATTATAATAAAATGCTATAAAAAGATATTAACATATAACAATTTAGTTTAAATAGCATTTTGATTTCAATAATATAGCACTTTCAATGATATTAAAATATATAGCTCAAATGATAATTATTTAAAAAAAAAAACAATTAATAGCATTTTAAATATGCTATGGTATGTCATGAAATCATATAAGCTATTATATATATATATATTTTAATTTCCACATATTATTATTGTGTTTTAAATTATTATTAACTAAAACACAATTAACGTGCATAAAATTAATAATTTTTTAAAAAAATTATTAATTTACAAAACTAATTATATAGTATTTAAGAATGCTATAATACATGTTAAGATTAGAAGTGGCAAAAATCCCCGACCGGCCCCAAACCAGCTGGGCTCTAATCCGTTTGGGGCTGGTTTGGAGCACTTAAAGCAGGGTTCGGATTGGGTTTGGATCAAACTTTTTTGACCCGATTTTTTATCGGGTCGGGTATGGGTCAACACCGTATGCCCCAACCCGACCTATTTGACTCAGTATTTATATAATTATTTTTTTAAATATAAAAATATAAAGGGAAAAACAAATCTCTAATCTCTTTACCTAATCATATTTTATGTTTGAATTTAAAGTTTATTAATCTTAGATGTTGTGTTCTATTAGTTTATGTATGAATTTTAAGTGTATGTAAAATGTTTTTCGATGGTGTATGTTTGTATTTAAGTGTATATTTAAATTTCCAATAAAAAGAAAAAAATGTATATATATATATGTATATGTATTTTTTAATTTAATGTTCAAATTTAAGTCAATGTCCTAAAATTCAATCATATGGTAAAATGATTCATATATTTAGTGGTTTGAGAATTTATTGTTTTAGGATAAAACTAATCGGATCATTCAGGTCGGGTTCGGGGCACCCCCTGCCCCAATCTGATCGGGTTTGGGGTAGAAATCGAAAACCCCGTTCGGATCATGGGTCGGGTTTGGGGCAACCTATAAAAAAACTGGTTTCGGGTTTCGGGCGGGCCGATCCGGCCCCGATCTTACCCGTTGCCACCCCTAGTTAAGATAAAGAGGGAAAATAAATTCATGTCCCTCTATTTTATTTTTTTTCAAAGATAAAGAGGGAAAACAAATTTATTTCCTTTTTTAAAATTTGAAACCCTATCTTTTATTTTAGGGATTTAATCATTTTCCTCCCTACTGTTCACCATATTGTTAAAATGAGGACACAGTTTGTGATTATTGGCCGTATTCCCCCTCGAAATTAAGTTATTTAACAAAGACCCCCTTCTGTAACGGAAACCATCCAAATTGGATGTTGACCGTTACTGTTGAGGGTTAAAATTGTAATCTCAGCGTGGGATCAGGAAAGGAGATATGTGCTGAAGGGTATGGAAGTCATTTTATTTTTAAAATTAATAATATATTTAAAATAAAAGAAGTGAGTGGACGATATGAGGCCACGTCATATCTGTCTTACACTATCTGTCATAAACAAAAGGGTGGTGGTCCCAAACGAAGCTTCTCAACTGAGTTCCCTTTCTGACTTTTTCTCTCTAACAGTAGTAATCTCCAAACCTTCGCGCCAAAATCCAACCCACCCATCAGCAAATCCTTAAAAAAAAACTTGATTTCGTTGTTTCATTGATCGATTTAGACATAGGTTAGTTGTTTTTCGATTACAGAAGAGGGGTTTTTGGAGCATCAAGACTCGAAGAGGCAATCTGTTCGTTTTGAAGCAAAGGTTTGTATATTCAACCTAGCTTTCTTTTTTCACTGATTGTATGGTGATTTTGCATGCATGGTTGCAGTTGATTGAGTTTTTTTTGTTTATCGTCCACGAGTTAGGGTTTCTATGTCCAAAAATTAGGGGTTTTTTGTTGTCAGTTGAGTCTAGTATCTATTTGACACATTTATGGTGTAAGGGAAGAGTTTATTGTTGTTATACATGAATTTGCATGCATGGTTGCATTTGACAGAGTTTTTTGTGTTTATCGTCCATGATTTAGGGTTTGTATGTAAAGAAATTTGGGGTTTTTGCTTTTGTAGTTGTCACCTGTCAAATTGATGGTGCAATTGACTTGTTGATGGTACTTATACATGATATATGGTGTAATCAGGGGTTTATATGGTGTAATCACGTTAGTTGCTTTGCTTTTGTGTAACTTATGTTAATATTTTATGATATTTATGTATATATTTTCGATTACGTAACATATGTTAAAGTTCTGATATTGATGTATATATTCATGTCTGATATGTCTGATATATATGACATATTCATGTTTGCATATATTCAAGTCAGATATGTCTTATATGTCTGATATATGTCTGCTATATGTGTGTTTTCTGATATATGTCTGCTAAATGTTACATTTCTGATATTAGATTTCTGATTTTGATGTATGTTGTATTTTGTTCACAATTTGAATGGGTCTAGATATATTTGAAATATATGTTACTATCGATACTAAAGTGGTTGAGCTTGGTACTTGTGATGCTGACCACATTAGTAGGATAGTTCTGTTGCATACGATGTCTGAAAAACAAACGGGTAGTGATAAGGTGCCTGAAGATGATTACTCTGTTTGGGTTTACTTGCCTTGGTCAAGTGAGAAGAAGGAGGTGTGTACTGATAGTGATCTGTTAGAAGTGTTTAGGTTGTTTAGTACACATAAACAAACTCAAATAATGTTTGAAATAGAAAAAAGGCCTTATATCCCAGCTCCAGCAGATTTTGAGGTCTCTTCTAGCACACTCCCTAGGTTAATAGGTGACATCCCAGCTCCAGATGATTTTATGGGTTTTGAGGAAGATTTGTTTGGTGATAATGAGGGTGATAATGAAGATCAGGTTAGGTTAGGTGATGATTCTGGTGATGATGAGTCTCCTGGTATGAGGGCTGGTGGTGATGAGTCTTCTAGTTTTACTGCACTAGCTGTGGTACCTGAGGTTCCTGAGGAAGTGTGTGAGGATACAAATGAATATGAGGATTTATTTGAAGGGTACCAATCGAATAGTGATGATGAATACTGTAGTGACTCAGGTGATGAGGTTTCTGATACTAGACTAGCTAGGGTGGTAAAGAGTAACCCATTTAAGCAATTGGTAGGCTGTCCAATAAGGTTTGAGGTTGGACAAACACATGACAGTGTTTACACGTTGAGGTCATTGTTGACTAATTTTGCTATTCAGGAGGGGTTTAACTTGAACAAAATTAAGAATGATAAAAATAGGCTAACATGGGCATGTATGGCAAAGGGTTGTCCATGGAGGATTCATGCTTCTAATGTTGGTGATGAAACAACAATGCAAGTGAAGACCTACAAGAGTGAGCACACCTGTCATCGGATTTACAAGAGTAAAGAGGCAAGATCTAAGTGGATAGCTGGGAAGTTCCAAGCTCTAGTGAAGAGTAATCCTGGAATCCAAGCAGGTGTGCTCTCGGATCTGTTGAGAGATCAATTTAATGTTGTAGTGGATACTCAAAGACTGTACAAGGCTAAAAGGAGGGCAGTAGAGGTGATGCTTAAAGAGCATGAGGATTGTTTTAAGCATCTTAGGGCATATGCAGTAATGGTGCAGCAGTGTAACCATGGTTCAGCAGCTTACATTCACCTTTTGGAGAATACATCAACTTTCCAAAGGATGTTTGTGAGCTTTGATGCACAGAGGAAGGGTTTTTTGGAGGGATGCAGACCTTTCATTGGCATCGATGGGTGTCATTTGAAAGGTCCATATGGAGGAGTCCTCCTGTCAGCAGTTGCACTAGATGCAAACAGTGGTTTGTACCCACTAGCTTACTGCATATGTGAAGGAGAAACATTCCTTAGTTGGTCTTGGTTTCTGCGGCATTTGAGGATTTTCCTGAGGTACCCTGATGAGAAGCCAATTTGCTTCATGAGTGACAGGCAGAAGGGGGTCATTGGTGCTTTGAAGATACAATGGCCACGTGCAAGCATTAGGTATATTGCACTGTTTTATATATGCATGCACTGTTTTATATATGTATATATGCACTGTTTTATTTATGTAGTAGGTAGTATATGTATATTACATTTATATATGCATGCACTGTTTTATATATGTATATATGCACTGTTTAATTTATGTAGTTGGTAGTATATGTATATTACATTTATATATGTATTGCACTGTTTTATATATGTATATATGCACTGCTTTATTTATGCAGTAGGTAGTATATGTATATTACATTTATATATGTATTGCACTGTTTTGTGTATGTATATATGCACTGCTTTATTTATGCAGTAGGTAGTATATGTATATTACATTTATATATGTATTGCACCGTTTTGTGTATGTATATATGCACTGCTTTATTTATGCAGTAGGTAATATATGTATATTGCATTTATATATGTATTGCATTGTTTTATATATATATATATATATGCATTGTTTTATATATGTATATTGCACTGTTATATATATATATATATATGCACTGTTTTATATATGTGTGTTGCACTATTATATATATATATATATGCACTGTTATATTTATATGCAATGAAATTTATTTATATTTTTAACCACGTTTGTGCAAGACATATTTATGCAAATTTCAAAGGTCCATATGGTGGACAAAAATTAAAGAACCTTTTCTGGAAAGCAGCTAAGACAGCTGATAGGTTTGAGTTTAAGAAGATATTGGCAGATATAGGTAGTATAAATCCCAAGGCATTGAAATACCTAGCTGAAATAGAGCCTTGTCACTGGTCTAAGCATGCATTTGATGCTTCAATCAAATGTGAAAGTGTGACTAACAATATGACAGAAGCTTTCAACAGCATGCTCAAGGATTTTAGGCCTAGGACCTATTTACAGTTGATGGAATTCATTAGGAGACTAGTGATGAGTAGATTCCAATTACGGAAAGACGAGTGCAACACATGGAAAACAGATATACCACCTTCTGTTAACAAAAAGATTTTAGAAAACAGTGAGGAGAGTAGAATCCTTAAGACCCTACATTCAGGTGGGGGGAAATATGAGATGTTGGGTGTAGGAAGGGCATACACTGCCAACTTAGTTGAAAAAACTTGTGAGTGTGGTCAATGGCAAGTTAGTGGGGTGCCATGCAGTCATGCATTGGCAGGGATTAGATACCATTTTGGAGTTCATGGTGATCAAAACAACTTAGCTGAATTTATTGACCCAATGTTGTCCAAGTCTGCCTATCTAAGAACATACAGTTCTATGATCCATCCCATTCCAGACATGTGTGTATGGGCTGATCTTGGTACAGCTCATGTTGATGCACCACCACTGAAAAGGTTACTAGGTAGGCCAAGGCTTGTAAGGAAGAGGGAAGAGTGTGAGAAACAAAAGGCAGCTAAAACTGGAACTGTTGTGTGTGGAAATTGTAAGCAGCCTGGACATAACTCAAGGTCTTGTAAAAGTGAGAACACTTCTGGTACCACCAAGGTAACTATTCTTTTTTTCTTAAATGCTTTTATTCTTTTTTTCTTAAATGCTTTTATATCTGTTTTTTTTTATTTTTTATAGAAACAGAAGGTGCCAAACAAAACAGATGTCAGTGTCTCCCATTCACAATCACAAGGTTCTGCCACTTCTTCACAGCCTCCTACTAAGGTTTGTACGTTCACACTCTTTTATTGCATGTTTAATTTTTTTTTATTAAATTAATGGAATTCTGATTTGAGGTTATTATTGTACAGAAACAGAAGGCAAAACAAGGAAAGGCAAAACAAGGAAAAGCAAAACAAGGAAAGGGAGATGTTGGTTCCTCACAGCCCACAGAAGTTCAGAATCAAACTCAAGCAAAATCCCAGCTGACTCAAGATCTTAACTGTTAGTCTTATCGTGGTAATGTTGCAAGTATTTTTGTAGCTACTATTTGTGTTGGTAGCAACTCTGAACTGTTAGTATGTTGGTTATATTTATGAATTGTTAGTATGTAACTGTTAGTATGTTGGTACTGTTAGGTGAATAATTCTGAACTGATAGTAATTAGTATTGTGGTACTGTTAGTATTATGGTAATGTTAGTGCTAATGTTAGTGCTAATGTTAGTGCTAATGTCAGTGCTTTTGTGAGTATTATGGTACTGTCAAGCATTTACTGCCATTTGTAGTGCTTTTGTGCTCAATTTTGCATTATGTATGTAACTGAAATTTTTTGATAAAGGATAATTTATATTACATAGGATAGGTCAAGTGCATTACATATTCATCAAACTAACATAAAACACATATATGGAGAGACCAAATAGTAGCATATTAGCAAGCATTATCATCTCTGATTGAAACTTGTATCCGTAATTCCCCTCTAGGTTTTGCATTCTCTGATTTAAACTTCTTTCCAAGTTTTGCATGGATCCATTTAGACTAGATTCCAGTCTATGCATCCTTGCATTTAGCAATCCAATTTCTGTTGAATTTCTGTTGTGTTCTTCATGAGATTGCAAACTCCCCATAAATTCCATTTCATCTGGCTGCCACCATTTAAAAAATTTGCATTGCCTTTTTTCACAAAAAAAAAAAATAACTTACCTGGATTTTGACTTGACTCTGAGATTCTAACCCCAGCCTTCATACCACATCTGCATAATTTGTTTTTGAATATCACAGTGCCACCGTTGATGTTGCTTTCTTCACTTATCGTCTTTGAATTTCCTTCCATAGGAGCTGCGTGAATGGTGTTTGAAATGTATGATTTTGTGTTTCAGATGTGTGTGAATAAGGGTGCTGTAAGAATGAATGAATGGTGTTTGAATTTCTGAAATGATTTTGAAATGTTTGAATTTCTGTGAATGTATGGTTTATTGTGTGTCAAAAAGAATGGAGGAATGGAGCTGTGTCAATGGTGTTTCAAATGTGTGTGAAAACAGTGGTATGAAAACAGTGGTGTGAATGGTTTATTGTGTTGTGTGTTGTGAAAGTTGATGAACGTGGAATATATATATATATATATTTGCAGGTTTGAATAGATGAAGGCTGCATGAAAATATAACCGTTGACACACTCAACGGTATTAATTAGAGGGCAAATTAGTAATTTTATCTTTTGAGGGCATTTTCGTCTTTTTACAAACTGCAACTGGTTAACATCACGTGCAATCTGATTTTAAAAGGCACAGGAGGGTATTTTGGTCAATGCAAGAGCAAAATTATGTCAGAGTTTGTTCCTGTCAAGCAAAAGCAATCAGAAGGGGTAGTTTTAATAATATTTTCATTTAAGGGGGTAGACCGGCTAATAATCACAAACTGTGTCCTCACTTTAACAATATGATGAACAGTAGGGGGAAAAATGATTATTTCCCTTTATTTTATAATCTCTTCAACTGTTACTAATATTATAGTTATTTTACCGCCACCAAACCACCCACTAAAAATCCCTACTTTTACCACAAAGCTCTAAAGCATCAATATCTGTCTTCATCTTCTATTCTCATTAAAAACTCCTGATTTTTTTTAGGTAAGTTTTTCTCTCTTTCATTCATTTTTTTTTTTTTTTTTTGAAAAACAAGTTTTAATTCTTGTTAATTATTTTATTAACTACAGATGTGCTTATTTGATTATTTTTTTCCAATTAGAAAATTTTATTTTCCATTGTGAAGTTATATTTCTTTGTAAGAGATTTATGACTTCCTCAATATTATTTGATAGTATCATTATTTGATTTTTTTTTTTCCATCTTAAATCATTTTAGTTACAATCTCTACAATCTATATTTCATAATTGTGATGGCTATGTAAATTCATATATATTTATTCGTGTTATGAAATAAATAAAATAAACAAGAACATAATAGCATAAATATAAAGAAAGAAAGGAGAGAAAATAGTAGCCCAAGATAGGAGAAATCATTTTATTCCTCAATACTTCTCAAGTTACAAACATCAAGATGAAGGCTCATATTTAGAGTCTTACAAATCTTTACAATCATAATTTATACAATAATGGATATAAATTACAACATAAATTGACCATAAATCATTTGGGTGTTACAAGAGAAGTTAGGAAGATGATAAGCTTGATTTCTTAATGTGGACATCCACTCACATTAAACATTGAATAATGTTTTCATAACACTCCCCCTTAGATGTCCATTGTATAGAGAATATGCCTCGTTAAAACCTTTGCTAGTAAAAATCCAATGGGATAAAAAACTAGTAGATGAAAAATAGTACAATATTCATCTACATATCAAATTAACCTTTGAAGGTATTTGGGGCACAAAACTGCCTCGTTAAAACCTTACTAGGAAAACCCTATGGAATAAAAACCTAGTGAAGGAAAAAGATGACAGTATGTAAAATTTTCTCCAAAATCAGTATCTCCCCCTGATAAAGAGATAAATATGCTCCCCTTTATTCTGACATGGATGCTTCAATATTTTGCAAAGATATTGCATCCCGATATTATGTACCAAAATTTTGTTTGTTGCAATTGGTAGTGTATTTATAAATAAATCTACAGGATTGAAAACTTGTGCGTATTTTTTATCACCACCTTTTTGGAGATTATATGTAAAGAACTTTAATAAAAACGATTTTTGATTTGGTCAAACTTGTTATATATGACATCATGTTGTTTTATTATAAAAACATAAGTTGAACTTATATTCAGTACTTCAGGACCTAAAGTTCTTTAATAACAAGAGAAGATCATACACCACTTTAAGTTATGGAATAACATCAAGGAATCCATTGATGTGTTTTATCCATGGAAAAGTACTTCAGGACATTTTCCTTATATATGTTGATTCATGTTAATACCAAATGCATTAGCCAGGAATAAATTATTTTTCAAGATTTTCCATCTTAAAATTATTCCCCTAATATATATAATTTATAAACTTAGCATAATTTTACTAAGCTTTACACAATCAACATATAATTATTTTAATAAATATTCACCATAACAAATGCACTACATGCATTTTAATTGTTTAATTTTTATTATACAAAATTTCATGTAGCTTTGAATAACTTGCTTCAAGCATTTAAATCCTTCGAGGATTTTTATTCATTGCCAATCTAGGTTTCTGCAATAAACCTTTTATCTTAATTCATACGAAAAATATTCAATAAGTTTGATGTCATCAAACATGTGGACTACAGGTCCAAAGCTTTCAAGTTTTACATGAATATAGCTTTGCCTTTTATTTGTTAATAATTTCTATGTCGACATTTCCATAATTTATAATATAAGTCCCTCATCATTTTTCATAATATGCAAAACAAATAATATATGATCTCAATTTCTATACCGATATATTTCATTATGATTATGTAATTCATATGCCTCTTCAATGGCTTATTCTAATAACTTTAATGTTAAATATACACTATACATGTCTTTCTATACAAGTATCTCTCCAGGAGAAGTATAATCACATTAAAGTTAGTACACGTGCCTCTACTGGGACAATTGAGATTCTTTTATTTTCTTCAACGGTCTCATAGGGAAGATTAACATTTCTATATGACTCTTTAGGATTTTGTTTTCACTTATGAGACTAGCTCTTCGAGAGTTTTATATAATGAAGATTTATCTATTACTCGAGTATTATTTTAAATATGATCATGATCTTTTGAATTCCAGTTCTAGGAACCATATTTTTTAAACAAAAATCGTCATTTACGACTTTATTTTTTAACAGATGATTTTTGCTGTCATTTCATTAATTGTTCTACAGAAACAACCACCCGGGTTTATATATTGGCAGAATGTAATTTTATTATTTTATTTGAATCATCTGAAAATTTATTTGCATATCATGCAATTCACAAGATGATGCATGTCTTTTAATTTTACGTCGTTTATCAACCTATGACAATTCTCACCCTAACGACAATAAAATTTACTTCAAGGAATTATATGCATCATAATAATTTTCTATATAAACTCATTTATTTTGTCATATTGTCCTTTAAGGACTAATTTACATGGTCTTATTGTCCTTCAGGGACATTCACTAGCAAAAAATAATTAATTATGAAATCAATAGTCATATAAAATATTTCAATATCTCAATGCATCGATTACTTTTAGTAAAGCGTATTGTCCTTCAGAGACATTCACTAACATGTAATCATATAATATAAGAAATATGATAAATTCTTTTAGGTCGAGACAAAATAAATGAGACAGGATATTCTTAAATAAAAGAATATAATAAGAACTTCAATTCCACAAAATTCTTGTTCTTATGTCAAGTTCTAAAAAAAAAAAAAAAAAAATCACATATTTTTTTTTGAAACTTCTGGTTCGTATAGAAACTATTGGTTCATAAATGAAAAATCATATGTTTAAAGCTCCAGGTTCTTAAAATAAAATCACAATTTTACTTTTGAAATGAAAATAACTATTATTATATCAAATTTAGAACTTCTAGTTCTAATTAAATTTGATATCAAAATTAAATACAGAACTACAAGTTTAATTAGTTTGGAATTGATAACATCGGATTCTAATAAAATAAATATTCAGAACTTCAGATTCTGATTTGTATTAATATTAAGAGCATTCAGCCTTTGTATTTTCCTTTTCAAATATTTGAGTAGTCAAATATTTATCTAACGAAGGAAATTTAGATCCTCTTTTGATTCAAAACTTTAGATTCAAATTTCAGAACTTCGAGTTCATATTCAACAATTTGTATTCAAATTTAAAATTGCAGGTTCTCAATTGGATTTGATTTTGAAACTTCTGGTTCTATATATATCGATCAACTCCAATAACATTAAGAACCACAGAATAATAAAACTAAATTTATTTTTTGATATGAAAAATCCAACGTAGTGGCAACCATAGAGCATACTCATAAAATTAGTTGTGTGGAATAAATAACAATAAGTAAATTATATTGAAATACTTACTTGGATATAATATTCTTAATTGTCTAGGGACAATTTCTTATATAGTAGATCTTCTAGATCTAACTAAATACAAAGTGTTAATTTTCATGTAATTTGATTTCACTTTGTGTCAAATATTAGCTCTGCTGGAGCATTCATTGTTTTTGCTAAAAATCAACAAAATATTTTAGATATACAACATATAGCAAGCACACTTTTATAAATATTAGAAGGTGTATTTTACATCCTTTCAATTTTCTTGCTTTCTTTTGGTGTTATTCCACTTCTGGTGGAACAATTTAGATTTCTTTGTAGTGATCACTTTGACATCAATAATTATTTGATTACAACAATACTCACAATCATCACCATGACTATATGTAACATTCATTTCAAGGAATGATATTGATCAAATTGGGTGATGTCAATGATTTTATAATCAAAACTAATTATTTTGTTCAACCATGAAAAACATGATATAAACTAAAAATATGCTCAAATATATACGTTATTAATATTGCCACTTCTGGAGCAAATTTAAAGCATAAAATATTGAAATATATACTGCTACTTCTGAAACAATATTTAAAACAATATAAACTCAATATGTTTCATCGATCATGTCTTCATCTACTTGGTGATCAAAGCCCTTTTTTAAGCAAATATATATAAGGACAAATAATACGTTGATCATAGGTATTTCTATTAGAAATAAACAACTATATTTTTTTTAACAAATAAAATAAAATATAATTCATGAAAAATCATACAATTGACTAAAAACAACAAAAAAAATATATCTAGCATGACATGAAATTGTTTTCATGATTTGCTGCAACTTGCCTTTACAAGTTTAATGCTAATATAAATCACTAAAACCACATGAATGTAAATCAACTTAAAATAAACTAACAATTTTAAATGTAACAAAATTCAATAATTCAAATGTTATTGAAGAAACAAATAGAGACATTTTGTGGTGTGAAATATAAAAATTTATATTTTTCTAGTATATGAAAATATAATATTTCAAACCTTACATACATTGATAAGGAGGAAGAAATAAAGAAGAAAGAATATTTCATTCATAGTGATTGAGTCTCTTAATGTAAAATATAAATAACCAATAAAAATAATAGATAAAAAATGTCATATTCATGTGAAATATAAACAACCAATTATTTGTAGATAGATCAAAAATGTTTGAAAACAAAAAACAAATTACTTTTGCACTTTTTGAAACTTAATGTTCTATTAAATCATAACTTTATAGTTATGATTTGCAATTCTAGAACTCTAGGTTCTAAACAAAATTCATATTTAATGAAAATGTTGAATTTCATCGGAACTTCAAGTTCATATATAAACTTCTTGTTTATAATTGAAAACCATGAATTGAGAACTTCGGGCTCCAAAAGTAATTACATCTATCGAAATTCAGAACTTCAGGTTCTTATTCGATAATTCAAAATCTTAAATTATTATTTGTATTGCAATTCATTATTTTCAATAATACTATGTCAAACTTTAGGCTTTTTGATTTTGCAATCTCCAAACACTAAATTGAGCTTCAGGCTTTTTGATTTTACAATATTCGGACATCAGATTAAGCTTCAAGCTTTTTGATTTAACAATTATCAAATATATATCAAATCAGATTGAGCTTCAGGCTCTTTGATTTTGAAATCTTTGGGTTGCAATATAATTAATTTCATTTTTACAATCTGCTGGTTGCAATACAATCATTTAATCTTTTTTTTTTTCTTTTATTGGCAACCCAATGAATATTAAGAACAAAATCAAGAAGAGAAATAATATAAACCATTTTTTTTCCTTAGCCCAAAATTAGAGAAAGAAATACTTTACAATTGCTTGGATCTCTTGGTCTCATCAAGAACTCTCGACCTCATCAAGAAATTGTTATCTCTTATCACTTATCGAATTTGGATCATATGACATCTTGTCTTCAAACAATAAACTTTCAAATCTGAAACCTGAAACATATAATGGTTAGAGACTCGTGCTGATAACGTGTTATGAAATAAATAAAATAAACAAGAACATAATAGCATAAATATAAAGAAAGAAAGGAGAGAAAATAGTAGCCCAAGATAGGAGAGATCATTTTATTCCTCAATACTTCTCAAGTTACAAACATCAAGATGAAGGCTCATATTTATAGCCTTACAAATCTTTACAATCATAACTTATACAATAATGGATATAAATTACAACATAAATTGACTATAAATCATTTGGGTCTTACAAGAGAAGTTAGGAAGATGATAAGCTTGATTTCTTAATGTGGACATCCACTCACATTAAACATTATTAAACATTGAATAATGTTTTCATAACAATTCGTTTTTTTTATTAAATATAACTTTATTTTATTGATGTCTTCAAGGTTATCAAGATGAATGTTACTCTGTTTTGTCAAAAGCAAAAGATGAAAATTGGTGGAGCAATCATGTTGTTGTAATTAGTTAAAAATAATCATGTTCTTGTAATTTTTTTTTCTTATAAAAAATAAATTTAATTTTTTGTATATAGAAATTTCCTTGTATGTTTTGTGAATCATGTAATAATTTTGATTCATTAATAAATATTTATATTTTTTCCTTTAATGTTTTTTTTTTCTTTTTTCTTTTTTGTGCATAGTTAAACTTTTTGAATTAATAATAAAGTAAAAAATAAAAATATAAAAATTTTATATTGGGTACAATTACAATAGCATTTTTAAAAAGTTATAATAACTACAATAATAACATTTTTATTAATGATATAAAATCACTTAAATGCTATAAAAGAATAATTATAGCATTAAAAAACTAAATTTTTAGCATGCAAATAATGCTATGAAAAGATAAAACTTTTAATCATATTGGCTGTCATGGCATGTAACTAAATGCTATTGTTTACATTTGATAGCATTTTTCTGCTGCTATTATATGTGATATTTGTTGTGGTGATATAGTCTTTCTATTGTCAGTTCGTCGAAGAATGTGAACCATAGATTATGGAGAAGTTTTGACAAGTGCTTACATTTTGAGTTAAAGTATGTAAATCTAATGATTCACATTTTTCGTTATGATATAAAATATATCAGGAAGAACTATATATTTATTGTCAGGACTAGGGGCAAAGGCATTAGGAAACTAGCATGTGCTTCAGCCCAGGCTAGCTTTTTCTATAAATAATAATAATAATAATAATAATAATAATAATAATTTTTTGTTAAGAAAAAAGAAAGTAAAATACAAATGAAATAAAATTACAATTGCTTGATCATTTACAAAAATAGTCTAGTTTTAATTTAATTGAGATAATCTCAATAAATTCATTAGAGTGATATACTCAATATTGTATTGATATTCAAACACATTAAAGTTTATTTCGCTTGCTATTTTTCTCATTTTTTTCCTAGTTTAATCATTTTAAATATTTTTAGGGGAAAAAATCATTATATTTTTATTATCCAGGTACATACTTTATAATTAGAAAATTTTTATTGTAAGGTTTGCCAAAAAAAAATATGTTGTACTACCGCTCATTGTGACTTGGGTAGAAAATTATGTTAATTCAACCTAATAATATCTCATATACAGGTAGCCGCATAGACGTACTACAGATGTATACTTGAAAAAAAAAAAAAAATTATACTTAGCCCACCCAGACAATAGGTCCTAACTTCGCCCCTGGTCAAAACGAACCGATAATAGAATATATATATATGTATATATATAAAAGTTCCATAAAATCAAATCTCTGAAAACGCCAAAGAACCCAAATGTGTAACCACCCCTCGAATTAGTGAAGAGTTTCTTGCTTTGAAGAAAAATGACCAACTCATTATTTGTTGGTTGACTTCAACACTTGGGGATTGTTTTTTTTTTTATCTAAAGTCTATAAGACCTTAATTTATTAGATATATGGATAAGTTTTATAAATTACAATATTATAATATGTTTGTTTTTTTCATTTTGGATGACTTATTACAAATATAAAATTAATTAGGTTGTGTTAGGATTTCTTCAAAATTGGGAATTTTTGGAAAATTGATTTTTAGGATTTTATTATGTGCGGATAAAATTATAAATATATGAATTGTTATAGGATATTTGTGGAAATTTATTCAAAAACTCTAGTATATCACTTTTTAAATAAGATAAAAGTCAACATTTTTTACTTTTTCTAAAAGACATATATATCTTAAAATAAAATATAAGTTGGAAAAACAAACAAACTGATTTATCTTAATTTAAGATATAGGAGGCAATAAGTCTTATAGTGAAAAAAACAAACAGCTCCTTGGTCAATCAATTAAATAATAGGTGAATAAAATCACTACACTGTTGTCTATAAGGTACAGAGTACTTAGGAGTTAGGAGAACAATTTCTAACATCGGTCTAAATCAAAAAATTTACTGTTGAGAAATCAGCTTTATGCAATCAAGAAAGGATCTTTGAAGATGACTGATTATATTCTAAAAATGTAAAGTATTTCTGATAATTTTGCCCCTTTTTTTTGTCTTTGTTTTTTTGTAAGCATTACAAGAACTATTGCAATAGGACTATCGGGACCTACCAAGATCAAATAATTCATGTACGACCTGGATATCTACTTCTATGACGGGAGATGACTAATTGACTACTCCTACAACCAGTGAAGAAAATTCCCCACACATGCTTGTAAAATGTGTATGGTGGGATTTGAACCCCTCACCACTTATGTGAAAGGGAGGTACACTACCAGCTCTAATAAGAGGTGATGTGTTGATAATCTTGCTATCATTGGTCAGCCAATGACTAATCAAATTTCTTTCAAATAAAAAATTTGATTAGTCATTGACTAATCTAGAACCTTTTTTGTTCATTTTTATTACTTTCTTTCTTAATTTCTGATAGGGTTGGGCACCCTAACCATTAAACTGATCAACTTGTTCAAACCAAACCAATTTAAGCGAGTTGGTTAGGTTTCATTTTTTAAAAAAAAAATTAAAAAAATGAGTTATTTTTTAGCAACCTAATTGGTTTGGTTTGGTTTGTGGGTTGTGTTTTATCAAACAGCATAACCCAAACCATTTAAATTATCAGTTAAAAATACTAAAAACTAAAGTTAACTTAATTTTATATTATATTATTTTTAACTAGCATCAATGCCAACGCAACAAAAAGTGAACTTTAAACCTTCAAAGTGGCTGCTTGGATGATGGTGGAAATTATTAATTTGGAAGATTGAACGATTTATGGGGGTGTATTAGATTGAGATTTTAATAGATAATTTTAGGGTGTTAGAATTTTATGAATTTGTATGATTTTAAAGACTATTAGGATATAGGTACTAGACTTTTAGGTTTCTAAAAGAGTCTTGAACTTTATTTATAGATTATTATGATTATCTATACTTTATTTATAGACTATTATGATTTGTTAATAGGAATATTGTGTCAGATAACTGTGTGTAGTTACACATAATTTTTTTTTACATTAAAAAAAACTATGATTATAATTTTTTATTTTTTTTCACAATCTTCTTGCCTTCAAGTCCCATTCTCATTGTCTTCCACCTCCTCACCCACACCATCTTCCCCACCAGTCCACCAGTACCCACTCTATAATCATCATCTTTACAAAAACTTATCGAAATCCATCAACCCATCTCTGTTAGCATCAAGCTTCACCACCATCTCTTTGGTATCATTCTTTGATCATCATCTCTCTGTTCATAAGGTTGTTGGAATAGTTTTTGGAAACCCAAATTTGGGAGAGGCTTCCTCCATGGCTTCACCATAACTAGATCAGAGAGATTTTTTTTTCTTTTTTTTTTTCGAAAAATATAGTTGGGCTATTAACTTCGAATTTTTGAAAGCATGGATTTTTTTTTTTTTGGTGGATTTTTTTTAAAAAAATTCTTCATATTTTGGTGAAGGGATTTTCAAAAGCATGGCTTCATCGTAACCAGATCTAGGAGAATTTTTTAAAAAAAAATTTCTTCATTTTGCTAGATTTGGGATGAAGATCTGATCGGGGTATGGAAGTTGAGGAAGATGAAGATGATTTTGAGAGAGTGAAAAGTATGATGGGAGAAGGCAAGACAATTTTGGGGTTTTGGTATTTATAGTTATCACTAAAAAGTTTGAGATAATCCATTTTATCATGAAATCCTACAAATCATGATCTCAATCCAATACCATCAGACAATTTACTGCCTCTTAAAAGTTTAGATCCAGTACCACAAGATATTATAGGTTTTTTTAAAAAAATCTTAAAAGTCTTAATCGAATAGCATCAGACTTATCTAATTTATTAAAAAGTCTTAATTCAATACCACTAGACTTTTAATTCCCTAAATTGTCTATTAAAATCTCAATCCAATACACCCCCCTTAGTTTTATTTATAAGTTTTAGGCTTTCTAAACTTGAGATTTTTTTTTAAGTTATTGTTCTGCATTTTAGTTAAATTTAGTATTATTGTATATATTATTGATAATAAGTTTAACTACTTATATTGATAATTTGATATTATTATATTTGTTCAAATAAAATATATATATATATAATTATTTTCTTAAACCGTTAAACCAAACCAATTTTTTGGTTTGGTTTGGTTTTACTTTATAAATGGATTGGTTTGGGTTGTAAAAAATTAAACCGATTAAATAATGGTTTTGTCTGGATATAGTCAAGCCCGGCCCTAGGGGTAGTCCAATGAGGTAACCGCCTAGGGTGCCCGATTGTAAAAGGCCCCCAAATTGTAGTTAAAAAAAAATTGATTTTAAAATATTTTCCATTTAAAATTTTAAACAAAATAGGTCCATAAATGACTTTAAAAATGACCCACCATACACATATAATTTTTTTTGAAAGGCCTACCAATGGAAACCTAACCCATAAATAATTTTAAAAATGGCTCACCATAAACATAATTTTTTTAAATGGCCCACCAATGGAAACCCATTTATAATTCTTACAACAATATTGGATCAAAAGTGGTGGTGGGTTGAATCCTAGCAACACCGGTGTTTGTCACAAATAATAATCTTAAAAAAAAAAAAAAAAAAAACACTCTTGATACGAAAATCCAGAAATCGTTGTTTCAAAGGTAATTAAATAAATACACTTCTTCTTCTTTTTTGAAAACATTTTTTTTATGTACACTTAATTAGCACTTTCGCTGCTAAAAATGTGACACGAGTAATGTTTAAATGATATATTCTTTGATGCAATTATAAAAAAATTATTTTGATAACTTTGTTTTGCTATTTTGTTATATATATTATAGTCTTGAATTTTAGTTATTATATTGATTTTTACATGTTTTTACTAAAGAAAATAAAATAAAATAAATATACATAGAGTATCGATAGTCAGGGCCTTATTTCTATAGTTCGTCTTGGGCCTCGAAAATCTCAAGGCCGACTCTAAGTATAGTCAAACCCAACCCAAGCCCACTTCCCATTTGTCAAAAGTGTTAACGGTTAACACGTCATGTAAATAGACAGTAATTAATTCTTCAATTATTCATTGCATATATTAGACCCGGTTCTATTCCGGTACAGCAGAATTCAATAACCAAACAGTCCGTAAGTTAGAAAAGGAAGGGAAAAAAACGGGAACCCGAAAAACGGATCGATACGACACCAAACCTTGTAATCAATCAGAGGTTTCAACTATCGAGTTTCAAGTTTCTTAAACCCATCAAATAAGAAACGCAGGTTTCGACAATCCGCCAAAAATCACTATCAGGTAAATTAATCAATCAACTTTTTCACTCTTTTTTCAAATTACATGTTAATTAACCCTCGAATTTTCTCTAACATATTTTCATAAAATTTCCGTATCAGGTTTTGTGCATTTAGTGATGTTGTTTATTGTCAATATTCTGGAGAATTACGTCTTTAAATAATTTACAAAATCAGCTAAGACATAATTTAGTTATGAATTTGGTCCTTGGAGAACTAACACCATGATAGTATTTTGTGATCTGTTTGTGTATTTTTAAGATTAAATTGGAATTTTGGTCTATTTATTGAAAGCTGATTAGTGAATAGTTATGTGGGTATTGATAGAAAGTCTGGAATTTGAAACGGAGAAGGAAATGGATATGCTTGAAACTTTTGGGGTTTGTTTTTTATTTTTTGCTTTTGTATTCTTTATATAATTTTTAACATATGAAGATGATGATTTTGCTTTTGTGCAACAAAAACAAGTGACTGTAAATGTTGCATAGGAGAAATGTGATTTGACTTTGAAGACAGTAGATTAGATAGACAATATAGAGATCAAATGTAATGTGGATCTACTGTCTAGTTGTTGAGAACAAATATAAGTTATATAATGGATGATATGGATTTAGATAGAACTGAAATGCTGACCTTAAATGAATTAAGGCATTGTGAATTTGAGTCGTGTAGAGCTCTGCAAAACAATGCTGGAAGTAATTTGCAAGTTATGGCACCTGTGCAGTGAAGAGGTGATGCACATATCTTGATAGAATTGCATTAACTTCTGTGGGTTGCATTCCCACAAACAGGTGGAGCAGGATAAAAATGTAATGCCGTTGTTTCAGATAGAATTTCTTTTGTTTTTCTTTATGTATAAACTTTCCTATTTTATATGTATAATAATTTATCTACATCTGTCTGCTAATGACATTTGTTTGGAGAACATTTTAATAAATTTAAATATATCATTAGAAGGTTAGAGACTTAAGATCAGATTACCATGTATTTTTTCTTGGATAAGATACAGTGTTTGTCATTTAGTTAGAACATGATTTCCTTATAGTTTGTTTTTCTTGCTCATAACACCCTTCCCTTCCCTCTGGGTCTGGGATAAATCACCATTCAGATGGACAATCATTATGTATGTAGTAGATATAACATTGATGCTATTTTATAGTGATAATTCTTAAAGATTTTAGTGAGCATGAAAAGAACTAGTTGGACTGCATTCTTTAACTAAATGACAAAGAAACACTTCGTGAAGCCTCCCTGAATTTGATTGATTGATTTATTCCCTGTCTACCGGAGGCAGAAGGAAAATTACATTAGAGAACAATCATTACAAGGTTTCATTATTCTGTTTTATTTTTCATAGGGTCTAGCTTCTGTTATCATTCCTTTTCAAAGTTTCTTAAACCCACCTGAAGATGATCTATACCACTTGTTCTCTATAATCAACTGGTAGCTGATAAACTTGGTTATTTTGCGGCTGGTAATGGATAAAATGATTGACATAGTGTATAAAGAAAAAGGAATGGGCACGAAGAACATGCTAAACTCTGCCTTCTTTCTCTAGCTTCTGTTTTTCGTCCTTTCCAAAGTATCTCAAATCAACCTGAACACAATCATTGTCATCCGTCCCCTAATCAACTGGTAGCAGATGAGCTGTAAATTTGCATATGGTAATAGAATTTAAATTACATTTATAAAGATAGTATCATTCTAGGAAGAGTACTCTTTAAATTTAGTTTCTTCACTATCATCTAGCTACTTCAACCATCCATGCTCTTTAATTGTTTTTTTCCTACTAGAATGTTTTCTTTATCCTTTTGTTTTTCTAAGTAAGAGGTGTTTATCCATTTAAAACACAGGATGCCCAAAGCATTGTTGTCCCTCCCTTCGCCTCTCCCTCCCTCCATCTTTCCCTCATACCAAACACAGCGTTAGAGCTGATGTCACTTAACAGCTTGGTCAGAGGACTATCCTTTTTAGAAACTATACCTAGACCTATAGCACGTACAGTGATAAAAACATCCATATTGTGTGGGATTAAGTGCCCTAGACAGTTTAAGATTTGATCTTTTATATAATAATTTTATTAAGTATTTGGTCATATGGGCATATCAGTAATTTATTATTTTGTTGGAATGGACTGTTTTCTGAGTCAATTGGGTCTCATTCAGGTTAATGATATATAATAGGTCTTTACTTGCTTTAGGATAGGTACTGTTGGTCAGGTTTCTGAACCAGTTCCTATGAATCCTGTTGTTATCAAAGACAGTTTATATAACAGTTACTACTTATTTAGTCCAAATCATGCTGTGGTTATACTAACTAACTTGTTCGTGTCAACTATGGAGATATCTGCAGTAGGTTATCCAGATCAAGTGGTCTCCTAAAACTTCTTTTCTTTGCTCTATCTTCTTTTTAGCATGGATACCTGGTTATATCTTAAATTAAAATATTTTCAAGAGGAATGGCTTGTTCTGTTGCTCATATGCTGAATAAAAAACTTATATTAACAGATTTGCTGTTGCTTTATTTATATAATATATCAATATAAATTAATTTGGTTTTCTTGTTTTAATTATATCAGGCCCTTGACCATGCCATCAGAATCTGATAAGTGGGGATGGGAACATGTTACGGTGTTTGGTGGATTTGACAGGGGCACTGGTACTAAAAGGTGGAAATGCAACCACTGCAATCTTCGATATAATGGATCATATTCACGTGTTAGAGCCCACCTTCTTGGGTTCACGGGTGTTGGGGTCAAAAGCTGTCCTGCAATAGACAGGTCACTGAGAGAAGCATTCCAGATCCTAGAGGAGGAGCGCCTTGCTGGGAAAAAGAAAAGGATTCCTGGGAGTGCAAAGCCTGGTAAGCGCATTCGTACATCACGGTCAAGCCTAACAGTGAAAACTATTCTCAAAGAAGATGTAGATGACATGATTGCTAGATTTGTCTATGCTGATGGATTGAATGTCAATGTTATCAACTCTCCTTACTTTGTTGAAATGGTGAAATCAATTGCTGCTTCTGGCCCCAGGTACGAACTCCCATCAACAGAAAAGTTGTGCGATTCTTTGTTAAGTAAAGAGAAAGGAAAGATTGAGAAATCCATGGCTTCAGTTAGGGAGTCCTGGCCTCAAACAGGATGTACAATATTGTGTGTCAGTTGCTTAGATGGCACTCTTGGCTGCTTCCATATTAGTATATTTGTGTCAAGTCCAAGGGGGTTCATATTCTTGAAAGCATTAGATATAGATGATAGTGATGAGGCAGAGAATTTGTTCACTAGCGTTCTTAGTGATGTGATTGCGGAGGTTGGGCCCACAAATGTACTTCAAATTATTTCACATCTTGGTCATGTCTGTAAATCTTCTGAATCCCTTATATATTCCAAGTTCCCTCATATATTTTGGTCTCCTTGTACTTCACATTCTATTCATATGTTGATGGAAGAAATAGCTGACCTCGAGTGGGTAAAATCTGTTGTGTCATGTGCCAAGGGGATTGAGCAAAACATGATGTATTATCAACATGCCTCTCCTAGTCTTTTCACTCATCTCAAAGAAAGCACTGACCCACTTTCTGTCAAGTTTGCACCTTCATACTACTCTGTCCAAAGGATCCTTGACCTAAAGCAAGCACTTCAAGAGGCGGTTGTTAGTGAAGAGTTTAAGCAACTGAAGCTTAATATGCCGGAGGGGAACAATGGAATTGTTGAATCTGCCATATTAGGGGATGATTTCTGGTGCAAGGCTCATTTGTTCTTGCAATTATGTGAGCCTTTTGTTAGACTACTCGCTACAATTGATATTGAAAAATCTGTCATGGGTGTTGTATATGATTGGCAGGTCCAGGCACTCGAAGCTGTTAGAAGTAAAGGAATCGATGCCACTGTATTGAATCAATTGCTAGTTCTGATAGAAGAGAGATGGGATGCATTATTTTCCCCCCTTCATGCTGCAGGTTATATACTGAACCCTAGATATTTTGGAAAAGGCCAAAACAAGGATAAAATTGTAATGCGGGGTTGGAGAACCACTCTAGAAAGGTACGAATGTGATGGTGCAGTTAGACGGATTCTTAGAGAGCAGCTCAGCTCGTATTGGCGACTAGAAGGATCCTTTGGAGAGGAAGATGCTGTGGATTGTAGAGATAAAATGGAACCAGTTGTATGGTGGGAAAACTTTGGTTTCGAGACTCCACACTTGCAGACACTAGCCATAAAAGTTTTGAGTCAGGTTTCAAGTGTTGCAATGTGCCAAGAAATTTGGCGAGATAATGTCGTCCCATCTCGTGAAGCAATCCACAGGTTGGGTGTGGAAAGAGTAGAAGATCTTATATTTGTTCGAAACAACCTCAGACTTCATAGCCAAAGAAGTGGGCATTCAAGTTCCTCATCTGGTCAAAGAAATCACAGTTTAAGCTATCAATCTGCAGTGAAGTCATGGGATGGCGTTCATCTTGATGAAACGATGGCAATTGTAAGTGTTCATGACAAATTGTGATAAAGCATATGCCATTCAGGGCTGTAATAGTAGTAAGTATGTATATATATATATATATGCTTGTATATGATTATGATTCGAGTGATGAACCCTCGGTTCATGTATTCATTACCCGGGTTCATCGCCCATGTAGAGAACATAATTATAATGTCTAATTACCGGAAGAACTAGCATTAGATCAGATTGTGGTGACCATATTGTCTTACATTTTACATTTGGTCGCTTTCTATGGAGTTTTTTCTGGGTTGGTAATGTTATCTGCAAGTTATAGAATATATATATTCAAGCCAAGTAGAGATACTGTTATCTACAAACTGCAATAGTAGTTGCTGCAAGCCTGCAACTCATTGCTGCCTTTTTTTTTTCTTTTTTTTTAAATTGATGGGCTAGCAATTATAGCAGTGGCATTAAGATTACTTGTCTGGGAAGATTAACAGCATAAACATGAAGGAAATTATTATGATTAATTTTTTTTTTGGTTTCATCATATAATAAATAATTAAAAAACTATTCTACTAATATAGCATTTGTTGTCATTATCAGAAGATCAAAGTGGGGGCATTAATGGGTAGATTTTATGATTCTCTGCTCTTACAATCCATTGCTTAAACAAACATGATTATATAATCTTTTTGTCACAATGCGTCTGTTTGAGGTCATGTGGGTTCTCAGCTCAGCTCATTTTTTTTGACATTAAATACCATATAAAATGTTTTGTATACTAGCTAAATCAAATTTGTCGGTGCAAAATCACCACAAAAAATTTCTCATGTTTGCTGGCATTAACCAAATGAAATAGTGTGACATGTTCCCAATAATTAAAAAAAAAATCTACTTGATTGGGATATTTAATGTCTATAATATATATATATGTACGAATTTTTGAACATAAATCCTCTCCCCATCTAGATCATAATCGATTCCATAATCATATGATTTGACAGCATCATTTCAGTCACGCTTTATAGATTTAATTCGAAAATTTGAGTTTCTTGAGTTATAATCATTGAAAATGTGAAGTGAACTTACCATATTATTGAAGATTTGAAGTACAAATATAGGATTTGGGAAGAGAAGTATGACTTGAACTCACAATCTCAATGTATAAGCACGCAAGATGTGTGATTCATGCACGTTTTTGCACACAAGATCAACAATGTAACATTATAGACTACAGAGTGGGTTTTATAACATTATAGAGTGACCTGCACAAATTTCCAAAAGTGATTATATCAGTCAATAACATTATAGAGTGAACTATATAACATTACAGAGTCGATCCCACATGAAAAAAAACATGTGGGAATCCCGCACTTGAAACCATGCATATATATTCTTTATTGCAGTGGAAATAAGTTATTGTATAATAGGGGTGTAGAGGAGCATCTGCTTTACTTGGTAATTAAGAAAACTTAAAAGCAAAGCAGTATCTGTTTCAGGCTATCAGCAGTCTTATGAGGAAAATGCAATTTGGAAGATTTAAAGTGGGCATGCATATTATATATAAAAGCAAGTGAAGAATTACAATTTATTTAGAAAACATGTTCATTTTTTAAATCTTATGTATGGTTTTATAGTTTTTATTTTTATTTTTTTTTTATTTTTAAAAGTATGATGAATTCTATTTTAAAAATTTGTGCTAAACTAAAATTTGATTTATTAAAAAATGTTTTAAAACATTAATTCTTAATTAAAAAGAAAGCAAACAGAACAAAATTTCCTTAATCTATTTCTCTAAAGAAATGAGAAATGAGAAATGAGAAATGAGAATATCCATCTTTCCTATAATCTACACTATCTTCTCATTCATTTAAGGTAATCAGAAATGAGAGTATAAAACAAAATAAAATAATCAAAGTTAATTAGAATTTTGATACAATATTACTCTTTTTGAAAATTCTTATTATCTGTTTAATTATTAATAATATAAAATTTAATAAACAATTAAATTCAAGGCTTTCAAAATAATAAAATTTAAGCTAATATGTAATAATAAAAATACTAAATATAATTAATAAAAATAAAATGTTAATAAGTCAAATAAACAAAGTCAATTAAAATGTTAAATTCCAAACCTAAAAGATTTAAGCCACCATCTAACAAAACACTCACAGTTTTTCCTAATTTTTTTTAATTATCTTTGTTCTCTCTCTCTCTCTCTCTCTCTCTCTCTCTCTCTCTCTCTCTCTCTCTCTCTCTCTCTCTCTCTCTCTCTCTCTCATGTCTTTGTGAACCCATCAACTCCCAATTCTCCCTTCTTCAATTTCTTGTTCACATGGCTTTGATTATTATTGTGTTTTTTCATTCACTTGTGTTGAATATGGATGGAAACATGGGTGGAATTTTCGTTTTTTTGTTAAATGATAAAAATAGAAAATATAAAGATTCGTAATTAAAAGGAAATCAACTTATGTGTGTTTTCTTAAAAGAGCTTCTAAAAATGAAAAGCTCTTCCCTAAATACAACCAAATACTCTTAGAAAATGTTTTTAGTTTCAAAAGTCAAAAGCCGGTTTCTAAAAACTATGTCAATCGGACACAGTGTTCTTCAGTATTAGACATACATTACCAAAAGTTTACCAAATCTTTGAAATGTAACTTCAAACGTCTCATATTGAATGATTTTGCATAACATTAGAATGAGTCAATGAGACCTTAAAAAGCATACAAAATGAAAATGAAGCAACAAAAAAAAAAAGCAAAAAAGGAAGAGAAGCAAAGAAATAAGACTTGAATTTTCAAAAGAGGGGAGCTATTATGTTACTAATTTGACTTGCGAAAAGTCACCATTTATATAGATTAAACTAAATTCAAGGAGGGATCGAGTCATGTATTTTTAATCATTTATTTAATTCACTTTACGAATACACTAATAAAAATATAATTAAGAGCAAAATTAGAAACTAGGGCTGCAGTGGTGGCCACGGTTTCAGTAAACCGTCGGTTTTGTCCACGGTTTAACCGGAACTGGAAGTACCAAACCGAAACCGGAAACGGAAACCGAAACCTAAACCGCCGGTTTGAAAACCAGTTGGAACCGGTGTTTCTGATTTCGGTTTCGGTTTCGGTTTCGGTTTGGGTGGCCTACAAACCGGCAAAAACCGACGGTTTAACCAACGGTTAAAACCGCCAGTTTTATAAAAAAAAAATTAAAAAAAAAATTAAAAATTGACGAATCAGAAGTTGCCACGTGGCACTTTTTTGAATTTTTTTTTTTTGAAAAACCGCCCAAAACCGAAACCATACCCAAACCGCCGGTTTGGAAACCAAAACCGAAACCGAAACCGCCAAACCGGCAGTTTGAAACCGGTGGTTCCGGTTTCGGTTTTGGTTTTAGGTGGCCACCAAACCAAAACCATCGGTTTCGAACCGAAACCAAACCGTGGCCAAGAGATCGAGTCCCTACTTCAATTTATCTAATTAATAAGATGAGAATATATTATATATATATATATATATGTATGTATGTGTGTGTCAGGTTCTATATCAGCATCGTCACCCACCATCTTCCATTTTTTTTTTTTATTATTAATTAACTTGGTGTACAATGATGTTTTAACAATAGCTATAAATTCCTCTAATTAATAAGAATAATAATGACAACATATATATATATATATATATTATCAAACTCCATTGCAAATGAAAGATTCTGGAAGTTTGCTATAAGTAGTAAAGTAGAAGACAAATTAAACCATTAACCATCCTACTAGTCCTAGATTTGATTTTGTATATGATTAATAATTTATGACTTAGAGAATAGAGATTATTTAGACCTTCTATGGATAAAATATTTTGGTTAGTTAGCACTAATGTCTCTTAAACTATTTAAAAATTTGCACTGCCCCATATATTTTTTTTTCCGACACTCAACCCCTCAAACTCTCGTTTATTGGTAAACACTTGAGGTTATTGCCTCCTGTGAGGCCGTGATGGGGTATCTACAGTCAGTTTTTGCTAATTTATGAGAATTTAGAGGGTTTAGTGTAAAAAAAAAAAAGGATAGAAGGTATAGTACAAAATTTTGAAGAATTTAGGGGAAACGGTGCCAATTAGCCAAATATATATATATATATATATATTTGAAAGTGAGAGGAATAAAGAAAAAAAAGGAAAAAAGCAATTTGTGCTCTTGCTTTTTCTTCACTTTCCTGCAGAGTGTCATTTCAAAAAGAATAACATGAATTTCTTTTCTTTCTTTTTTTGAAATGAATAACTCAATAACATGGATTTCTTGTTCATATGAATATAGATTTAAAATAAAAAATAAAAATAATAATAAGGAATTGGGATCCCTAAAAAGAGAGCCAGAAAGTCAAGATTGCACCAATTCTTTGTAAAAAAAAAAAATAAGAAAAATCTTTGGGAATTAGGACATCAATGTTTATTAAATATAAAATCGTTTAAAAGAAAATAATGATAAAGAAACCCAAATCAGTACCCCACTTATATAGAAATAACATTTCAAAAAATTAATTGGTTTCGATTCGACTGTCAACATTTACCATTGACGTCATGGGTTCAAATTATATTATTTTCATCAAACCCTAGATTAATTATATAATAGTTAAAAATACACTAGATATGAAAATTTATGACCCAAAACAATTATTGAGGTCAATTGAAATTCAAGACATATGTATCCGTACCACAAGCCACAACTACCTTTCAATGAGCTCATCTAGATTCTAATCTCTATAATTAAATATAGAGTAATGTTAGACGTTCCATTTTTTTTTTTTTTCCCAAATGATGTGGTATGTGAAGTGTCAGCATTTTGACATATTTATCTTTGAGAGTATATCAGAAACATCTTTTACTTCATTAAAAGTGATCTTTTTTTTTTTTTTTGAACAAAGTCGTGTTTTAAATACATTTTAAAATTTCAAATTGTATCTTAAATTAATAATAATAATAATAAATAAATAAATAAATAAAAACATGTCCACATCAACTACCAATTATTTAATAAAACAAATATCAATATACTACTCTCACATGGTGTAGCTAGGCCATACTTGAAATTAATGTATATATGTTAATAAACAAATTTGAGGAGGCTATGGAAAAATATTAATAATAATAACCATTGACATCTTTAGAGGTCTATCATCAGTTCATCAATCATCATTTGCTGAGCACACAGATTCGATATGAGGTTTTTATTATTATTATTATTATTATTATTATTATTATTATTATTTTTAATTCTATTTCTCTTATAAATTAAATGACGAATCATGAGTTCATGCATATGGTCATACGGGAATATCTTTAGTTGAGAAGTCAAATTTCATGAATAAATATTAATGTACTACAGATTTGGCAAAAAAAATATAAATAAAAATATTTCAAAACCCTAAATGGTACAGAAACCTATTTCAAGAGTAATTAATTAATTTTTTTGTTTGTTAATTATAACTATTTGCAGTATTTTTTATTAAGGTGTTTGTTGGAACTTGTCGAAATCAAACACTATATGTGCGGTTTAGCTATCAACTTTCATAATAATAAGATATTTAGTGTCCGTTTGGAGGAGCTTGTCTACTGGTTAAAAGAGCTTTTTTAATTAAAAAAGCTCTTTTAATTTTTTTTTTTTGTCGTTTGGTTGACACTCCAGTAGAGCTTTCGACGATTAAAAAAGTTGTTTTACGTCTACTTGGAGAAGCTCAAATTTTAGGCTTTTCCAAGTAGACTTTTTGAGCTTTTTTAAAAAACATTAAAATCTCTAATATAACCCTATAATTTAATATTTGCTAGAGTATTTTGGTAATTCTCTTATTACAAAAGCTCTTTTTTAATTGACAACCAAACGATCAACGGCTTTCATTTAAAAGCTCTACCTCAAAAAGATCTATTTCTAAAAGATCTACTGCAAAAAGATCTACTTGAGAAGCTCTCCCAAACGTACTCTTACTGTTACAACACCGAAAATAAAACCCATCCATATATATATATATATATAATACTTATGATAGATCCACCGACGTAAAAAAAAAAAAAAAAAAAGGTTGGCATTAATTTAAGTTTTTAACTTAAGAAGACTTGTTAATAAGTCATTGTTTAATTAATTCAATTAATTACTTCTTGTTGGTTAATGAATAACAATAAAATTACAAGTAGTCGTCGGCGGCAGTCTTTGTTCTCACTAGTCTTCTATCTCTCGCATACACCACATAATTTCATGCATCAATATACACATGTGACAAAAAAAAAAAAAAATGTGTTGGTGGGATCATTTAATTAAAAAATAAATAAAGTTGCTCCATATAATACTTTGACTACGTACACAAACTTTTCCTTTCTACATTATTCGTTTTATTTTATATAATTATTATGATCGAGTAAGAGATCGAAAACCTTCCACAAAATACAAAAGAATTAAAAGAATCCAAAGCAATTTTTGTTGAAGATTTATAATTAAGAAGATTCAAGTCTGGTTTTCCAGGTTTTCAGGTGCCCTTCAAAAAAAAAAAAAAAAAAAAAAAAAGGTACATACCCTAGCTAGTTAGGTCATTAAATATTGTGTGTCTGTTGGAAGGGAAGTGTATGTCTTGCTTTGTTCACAAAAGCAAAGGTAAGTCCTTCATGGATTAGAAGCTTCACCGGTTAATATTCTCTATTTATATAATTAATTATGGAATTAATATATTTTAATTTATCCGATTAATATTGAATTTAAGTATAGTTTCAACTTTCAATGATGATATATCGTATTCTAAAACAAACTTGATTACATATCTATATTTATAGTGTTGGTGTTTGAATAATGCTTCAAGCCTTCAATTATTATTATTTTTTTTTATTATTTTTTTTTTTTGTTGCTAAAAGGATTGTTTGTATAGATTGTCGGAGTCTTTAAAATAAAGCTTCACTCTTGAGTATTCAAGTCCTGATATTTTTTATATAATCTCATATTTATCTATTAAATTATAAAGTATGAGTAGACCCCTCTCAATGGTTGGAATTACAATATAAACCGTATTTATTATGTGTAATTAATCTAGTTAAATCCCGATTAGACCGGTTTTACTTAGAAAAATAAAAAATAAAAACTTGTGAAACTAATGAACTTTTACCAAATTACCAAGCAAAGAGGGAAAGTAATATTTGCCGATTATTACCCCCCTCAAAAAAAAAAAAAAAAAAAAGTACGTATAAAAAAGAATGATAAAAAATGAGAATGAAGAAAAAAAAAAGAACAAGAGAAAAGGTATTGGCCCCACAGCCCACTCCGAATAAGGAAGGGGTAGGTCACCACCATGTCTAACTTTTGACACATTATTATCCTGATTACCTTTACTTTCTCATAAAATCTTAGTCTAGCAGCCAATCACGTACCCAACCTAAACCCTTCGTCGGTGCATTATGCATGAATCCCTCTTTGAATTATATTAACATGTGCATGACATTATATACTTGTAAAACCTTTTTTTTTTTTTTTTTTTTTGTCAATTTTAGAAATATGTGTATTTTTTTTTTTATACTATATAATGTTACGTAGTCGCTTTATATATAATAATATATGATATAATTATCAAATTAATTATATATCTACCACTTAACGCTATATTTGGTAGGAGGGAGGAAGAGTATGAGGGATGTATAAATTAAGAGAGAGAGAGAGTAGAAGGGATGAAGTGGATAACATCAATCCTCCATGTTGTTTGATATTGAAAGAAGGGTTGGATGGATAGATTGGTATTTAATTTATAAAATTACAATATTGCCTTTTAAAAAATTGGAGGGTAGTATAAAAAGGGAGGGCATTTTTGTTTGTGCCCCCCATCACTCTCCCTCCTTTCTCTCATCCGCCCAAAGAGGGATTCATTTTTGTGGGCCCAGAGGGAGAAGCTCTCCCTCCTCTCCTCCTCTCCTCCTCTCCCTTCACTTCTCCCTCCAACCAAATAAAGGATTTGCTCTCCCTCCCTTCTCCTCTCACTCCAACCCTCTCCCTCCCTCCATCTTTCCCTCATACCAAACATAGCGTAAAATGAAAGTTTTCAAACACCTTCCTATCAATCAAGGGAGTTCGAAAATTATATAACACATTTTTTAGGGTGTATTTTAAAACTATCACAATTTTAAAAACTCAAGTTTAAATGGCACATATCATGGTCAATGGATAAAAATACCCCCACATTTTTTATTTTTCTTTTTTTGGTTTTTACTTTTTAGTTGTCCAATTTTTTTTTTTTTTTTTTTTTGTTCTTCTTCGTTGGACCTCCAAAAATTAAAATAGAGGTCAATGAAGAAGAAGATGAAAAAATAAAAATAAAAAAACCCAATAAGTCTCGTCCAATACTTATTTCCAAGATTTATTTCTTTTTTAAAAAAATTCATCTTCTTCTTCATAAGTCTCGGAAATACCCAATAAGTCTTGACCGAGACTTATTTCCAAGACTTTTTTTTTTTTTTCATCTTCTTCTTCATCGACTTCCATTTTAATCTCCATTGAAGGTCAATTTCAACCTCCAATGGAGGTCGAAGGTCCAACGAAGGAGATGAATAATAACAAAAAAAAAATTAAAAAAATTTGGAAAAATTAAAAGTAAAAAACACTACAAAAAAAGTGACCTATAGTGACACATTTTTGTGTGACAAATTTCAAATGTATCACAATAAGTATTATTTTGTGACAAATTATATTATTTGTCATTATGTTATGTTCAATTTAGACTTTTAAAAGATAATTGTCACAATTAGTTAAAAAAAACTTGATAATTTATGATAAATAATATAATTAGTCACAAAATTACCCTATAAAAAAGAAAAGATTTTATTTTATAAATAATTAGGTTTTTAAAAGGCATCAGAATCAATAATTGTCTCTTGGTTCTCCCTTTGTCACTGCCTTATCTAAATTTTCTCTTTATTTTCTCTTTTCCTTAAACACACTTTTTAGTTTGAAACTGTGATTCATCTGTAGAAGTCACTAGGATTGTAGAGAAAATTATGCCTTGATAGAAAAAGGTAAGCTTCTATTGATTTAAATTTTTTATTTTTTTATTTTTATTCTTTTTTATGGTTTGTTATATTTTACTTGTTTTTCAAGGTCGGGATTTCAAATTCGAGTTTCATATAATAAAAAGTTTCCTTAAATAAGATATATATATTTTTTATGTATAATTATATATATATATATATGTTTAGGGATGTTTCTTAATTTTAATTTTTTTTTAATTTTTTTTTTCTCTTTAGTTTCTCTTTTCCTTAAAATCACTTTTTAGGTTTGAAATTGTGTTTCATCTTTAGAAGTCACCAATACCGTAGAGAAAATTTTGTTTTGATAGAAAAGGTAAGCTTCTCTTGATTTAATTTTTTTTATAGGGTTTGTTTTCTTATACTTGTTTTTTAGGGTCGTAATCTCAAATTCGAGTTTCATATATTGAAAGTTTCTTTTAACAAGGTATGTTATATATAGAATTATATATCTATGTTTAGGAATGATTCTTAACTTTAATTTGTTTTTAATTTTTTTCAGGAACCCATAATTATTATTTCATGACTTATAGTTGTTTGTTCTTAGATTTCCACAATACATGACATTTATCAATTGATGTGTATACTAACTGTTTGATTAAATGATTCTTATGGAACAACCAATTGTTTGATGTAGCATTGAAAACAAAAATTATATCTTATTGAGGTGTTAATAATATACTTTCATCTATTGCAGTTTGTATCTAGACAAAAAGTTTATTCTGATCTTCTCATTTACGAAAGTGTTCTAGTATTGAGGCTTGAAGAATCTTCATCATGGTTATTCAGATATAATTGATATAATGCATTTATCTCAAAATTTGTAGCAAATTAGTGTATGTACACTAACAATTTTGTAATATATATTTTTTTCACTTTCTTTTTTCTTTTTCTTTTCTTTCTTGTGTTATGATCATCAATTCCTTATTGTACTTTTTGTATTTAAGTTTTCTTGTAGTTAATAATAATTGAATGGACCATTATATTAACTTTGATTGAATTTGTAACTTGTTATCTTCTTGTTAATTGTCACTAAATTTGTATAAAACAAACATAATTTTCATATGGTTAATTGTCATTAGGTTTGTGTATAGTGACAATATTTAAATAATTAATTATTGATAAAGTTATGTATAATGACACAATATTTAAATAATTAATTATCGATAAGATTATATATAGTGACACAATTTTGACATGGTTAATTGTCATTAAGTTTGTGAATTATAATGACACAATTTTAAAACAATAAATTGTCATTAAGAAGATATACAGTGACAAGATCTTCAAACAGTTAATTGTTACTATTATAAATTTAGTGACACAATTTTTATTTTGTCACTAATTAAGGTCGAGCAATAATATGTCACTTAAAGTTATGATTCGTGATAAGTACCAAAAAACTATCTCAAATACTTTTAGTGATAGGGTAAAAGTGACGAATTGTTAATGACACTTTTTTTTGTCACAATATTGAAATTGCGACAATTTCTTTACTTGTAGTGACAAATAAATTTTGTCACTGTATGTCACTTTTTTTTGTAGTGAAAGAAAAAAGAAAAAAAAAACCGTGGAGACATTTTTATCTATTCACCATAATATATGCTATTTAAACTCAACTTATTAAGTGTTGATAGTCTTACAAACCAACTTTAAAAAAGCGACAAAACCTCTATTTCCACTCAATTAAGGAGGTACATGATCAAAAAGAAAAATAAAATAAATAAATAAATCAAGTTGGTCTATGTTTCCGGGGATATTCTTAGAATTTATCCAATACATTTGTTTTTTCGGAGTTTTTTTTTTTTTTTTTCTTTCTTTCTTTTCATATGGTCTACATGCAGAGAGAGAGAGAGAGAGAGTTTTCTAAGATGCGAAATTGCGGATCACAAGGGATATTTTATTAATTTATTATAAATTGATCAGTATGACAGTAACATGTTGAATAGTAGAATGTGAGTCGAATCGTATTAATTATATAAATTAATATAATATGAGTTTTACTAAATATGCGATTAATCATTGACCTTGCAGTCTCACATCATTTGATGAAAAGAGGTAAAATAAATTAAATTGAAGTATGAAAAATGGCAGTGACAGACATCGTCAGTCTCACATGGTCAAGCAGTTGGCAAATTCGGCATGCTTATTGTATATATCTTGATTCTTATCTTAGTTACAAAAATCAAAACCAATAGGCTGTCAAGTTTCATGTCATTTAAAGCTCTACACATGATTACCATTTCCAATGGCATATTACCAACTTTAATTTACATTGCAATTTGTGCTTTTCATTAGTATTATTATTACTATGCCAACATATCAAATCCTTTCGGGTTGTTGTACATAATTTTGTCGTGCATGATCGATTCTGTAATGTTATAGAATTTAGTTTGTAACATTAGAGAGTAATATTTGATCACTTGTTAGAGTGTATGCAGTCAATTTATAATGTTAAATGGTCGATCTCATATGAAAAAATACGTAGAAATCCCGCACTTCATCATTATTATAGATATAATTATTAAGATAGGGTCCTTGTATTGGATGGTTCTAGTAAATTTTTGTACTCACAATGTAGCAAAATCCATACAATGGATGAAAAGAACAAAATAATAAAACTCACTTTTACACATGAATCACATTTGGGCATGATATGCTACTATATATGTTTAATATATAGTTGCAAGACAATCAATATTCATTTGATTCGATATTTTATAAAACTCTCTCAAGAATTTTTGGGATTTCAATACAATTAAAATTTGCATGATAAATAATAAATAAATAAAGTTATATGACGAAAGTTATATGACTCAATGGTAAGTCTATCTGATTAGGAATGTCAAAATTATAGGAAATAGGGGTTTTTGTTACTTTTTTAAGTTGGTGTTTCAAGACTATTACCACTTTAATAACTTATATTTTAAAGGCACCAAAGTAGTGATTTCCAAAAATACTCTTACTTTACTCTATTTTTTTTAATTTACTTTTAAGTTTTTCTTTTTTTATTCTATTCTTTTATCTTCTTCATAGAGGTTTGTTTAACAGACCTCCAATGGAGGTCGAAATCAAACAAAACTAACTTCATAATATTATCAATGCATATTTATTGGATTAGTTTAGTGGCGCTATGTTGACGCACTCGGAGGTCGAGCTATCTGGTCAGCTCGCGGCGATCGAGGGGCAGTGCCCCTAGAGATTCTTCTCTCATTTCATATGTTGTTTTGGTTTTGAATCTTCCATTGTTAAACACAAGAAACAACAATAGAACAGAAACAGAGGAGCACAGAACAACAACCTAGTGTTTTCAAGACTTTATGTTTGTGTGTCCAAGACTTTGTGATTGTGTTCCGAGACTTTGTTCTGAAACTTTATTCCGAGACTTTGTTCTGAAACTTTATTCCGAGACTTTGTGATTGCTTTTCGAAACTTCTGAGTTGTTGTTATGTGCTCCTCTATTTCTGTTATGTTCATATTCTCTAATCTTGAATCCCCAATTCGAAACCCTTTGTTTTCAGAGAAAGTTATATACTTCATTTTTTTAGAGAAATCGAAAGTCGCTATTGTGTTTGGTCATGGTTGTCGACGGCGACATACACGTGTTCATGGTCCACTGTCGTCGTCAATGTACGTGTGTTCGTTGATTGGTCGTCAATTGGTCGGTGTACGTGTGTTCGTCGATTCATCGGTTTCACCTCCATTGATGAAGGATTTTGAAAGAAAAAAAAATGGTGAAAAAGGTTACCGTGGGGGGCATTTTTGTCCGTTCACCATAATATGTGTCTTTTAAATATAAGTTATTAAAACAAAGACAGTGTTGAAAAGCCACCTCCAAAAAGTGTTAGAAATTTTTTGGACTCGTGAAAATTACCTATTGGTATGGGATCTATGGAGACTCACTCCCCGCTCCATTAGGGGCGGATTTAGTGTCTACCATTTATGTTATAGTATGAGATTGATATTATTTTCAATCCCTAGTTTAATTTTTGGACGGTTATGGGATTTTAAGTCCCCATCCATCCCTTTATCACGATATATATATATATATATTTGAAGCACGTTATCAATGTATATCGATAGACAGTCTTTCTATTGTCAATTCGTCCTGATATTATTTTATATCAGGACGAAGAATGTGGACCATAGATTATGGAGAAGTTTTGACAAATGCATACACTTTGACTCAAAGTATGTAAATCTAATGGTCCATATTCTTTGTCCTAATATATTTTATATCAGAACGAACTGACAATAGAAAAATTATATCGATAGATATATATTTTATTAAAAAATCTCTACCTTTTATTCACAGCAAATTTTCCCTCTCTTTTCCCTTCTATTTTTGCCCTTTTTCCTCCCTCTTCTATTAGTCATTAAAAAAATACATTAATGAGTTGAAGATGATATAAGGTAAAAAGCCGATCCCTTAATAAGGAATCCTTATATCCACACCGTTTATTTTAAGGAGGGTATTCACCTTTTTTTTTTTTTTTTTTTTTGAAAAGAGATGATTCATTAAAACGGAAAAACAATTACAGAAGAGAAGGGCAATTGCCCAAAATAAAAGGAGCCACAGCCGGAGGACAATCCTCCATCCAAAAACAATCAGTCTCGGAAGACAGGCCTAGCTTGGCCAGACAATGGGCAGCCATATTGGCACTCCTAGGAACAAAACTCACCTTACAAGAAGAAAGATCAGCCAACAGGAGTTTAATGTCCATAATAATCAAACCAACTTCAGAACGGGGAGGCTCAACGGACTCAATCAACTTCACAACCGAAAGAGCATCAGTCTCAACATCACACAACCACAAACCAGAATCTCTAGCAAACAACATGCCCCGCAGCAAACCAAAAGCCTCAGCAATTTGAGGAGAAAAAACAGCCATGCACCTCTGAACACTGGAGGCTAAAACCTGACCATTACAGTCCCTAATAATTAAACCAAAATCCACGCAGCCCCCTTCAGCGCTAATGGCAGCATCCGTATTCAATTTGACCCTTCCTAAAGGTGGGAGACTCCACTTAGGGACCGCCAGCTTCTTCAAGCTAGTAACATCAGAATTCACACCAGAGGCCCGCTTAAACTCTTCCAAGAAAGAAGACGCCTAAGGAAGAATATCATTCGAGCCCAGCAACTTAGACTCATGAACAACCCTGTTACGGCGAAACCACACACGCCATAAGAATAAGCAAAAAAGTTCCATCTCCTCCAATAACAGAGAGTTCCTACAAAGGATCATCAAATCCAGGAAATGCAACTTATTACTAAACGTCACACTCCTAAGAAAGGAACACTCAGAGCGAAACCCATAATAGAGGAACAAGACCACAAAATGTGAAGAGTAGTCTTAGGTTTGCTACCACAAATCGAACAAAAAACATCAACTGACAACCCACGGCCAGCAAGATTACAAAAAGTTGGGATCCAATTCAGACAAGCCTTCCACACAAAGACTTTAACCTTCGCAGGGATTTTTAATCTCCATAAAAATTTCCACCAATCCTTAACAACAGCCTGATCCGAAGATGAAGCAGGGGAGCTCAAGCTACACCCCAAATGGTACCCACTTTTGACAGTATAAACACCAAACCTATCATAATGCCAAAGTAACGAATCAGGAACATCCGACAATGGCCTAGGCAAACTAAGAATCATCTTCGCGTCCTCCTCCCCAAAAGAACTCCTAATCAGCTCAGAATCCCAACCACCCTCCGGAGAAAGGAGCTCATGAACCTTTGTCTCCAAATGAAGCTTAGAAGGGGAGACAGGTTTAAAGGTTGAAGGTCTGGGAAGCTTTCCCCTGGCAGAGCTTCTTCCAAGAACCCTAATGAATCTTATTCTTCTCCACACCAGAACCCCACCAGAATTTTGCACAAGCCATATGGATATCCTCCACAAGGCCTTTAGGGAGCCTAAACAAAAACATGGCATAAGTAGGGATGGCCTGCACAACAGATTTAAGAAGAACCTCCTTCCCACCCGTTGAGAAAAGCTTACTTTGCCAACCTCTGATTTTCCCCCCCACACGATCTCGAATACTAGCAAAAAGCTCATTCTTATTTTTCCCCGCAAAACTAGGAAGACCAAGATAGAGATCATGGCAACTCACAACTCGAACTCCAACAATCCGGGCCAACCTGGTTGCACTCAACCTAGAAACCCGCTTACTTACACATAAAGCGGACTTATTAAAATTAACCACCTGACCCGACACTTTCGCATAACAATCCAGCACCTGACGGATCGACCTACAATCCCTTTCTGAAGCACGAGAAAAAAGTAGCACCCCCCCAGAGCAACGGAAACCGCCAATATCACCTCAAGGAGGGTATTCACTTAGATGAAATCCTTTATACAAATTAGTACATAGGATGTTAATGTTAATATCCATATATCTGACACGTGTTAATGAGTTTACAAATCCGAACCATGTTTCCAAATTGTTATAGTTTATTAAAAATAAAATTATACATATTAGAAGCATTATTGGCTTTCAAAGAATCTTTATTTTTCTGTCAGTTACACACCGATATAACGAGAACAATGAAGATAACATTAACTATTCTAAGGAAAAAGAGAGAGAGAGAGAGAGAGAGAGAGAGAGAGAGAGAGAGAGAGACAAAAGTTAATAATTTGATAGAACATGAATCTCAATTTGTACAACGCAGAGAGAGTGTGATGATTTTTTGTCTTAATTAAAACAGATATGAATGAAAAAATTTATCGAAAAAAATAAAGTGAAGAGAAGATGGCACTAATTAGAGTGAGACTTAATAGCACTGACCCCCTGAAGTGTACGAAAATTTGTAAATTGTCTCTTAAATGTTTTTTTTTGGGCCATAAGTCTCTCGAACTCTCATTTTTTTTTGCATCAACTTATTTTATTGCTCCTAAGGAGGGAGCATCTCCATAAGAGTGGTGCAAAGAAAATAAGAGTTCGAGGTATTTACCGTCGAAAAAAATATTTAAGGGATAATTTACAAATTCACGTACATTTCAGGGGGTCAAATGCTATTAAGTCTATTAGAGTGACGGCAGACAAAAACACGAATCACACTGCTCTAGGCCACCCACATAAATAGACACACTTCCATAATTTGTTGAATTGTGATTATAAAGTCAAATTCTTTTTTTCTAATCACGAAATTAGAAAGAAATAAGTTATTAATAATAAATTAATAAAAAGAAAGAAATATGAGGATTTTCTTCATTTTTGTTGGTCAAAATTAGACGCTAATTGTAATTCTAAACACCTCGTCTAGTGGCATTACCTGCGGAGCGATTTTATGTAATACAAACAAAAAATAAAGTACACATGTTTCTGTCTCCGTTGATTATGTTTATGACAAATGCCTCTTATCTTTTTCACTTAGTCGTTTTCTTAAGGTTAAGTAAGAGTTCGTGTAGACAAAATGAGGTTGGTCTGACGGTAAAACCTTTTACATCCACACCACTAGGTTATCGGTATGAGTCTCTCCTCCTCCCTTATAAAACTCCGAAATATTATAATATTTCAAAAAAAAAAAAAAAAAAAGATTTCAGGCAACACCCATACCATGATATAAGCAAAATTAAACCGATTCTGTGGTATGTTTCCTATATCTACACCAAATTTAATGCATTATAAATAATACAATAAACTTATTGTGAATAAAAATATCAATTATCATATTTAAGGATATTTTAATTGATCATATCACCTTGTTGTTTTATCGAAGTTATTTATCCAATAAAAGGCATTGGATTACATAAAAATACAATATTAATTATTTACTTTTAAAAACAAACCAACTAATAAAGAATAGCTTATAAAAGATTCTTGATCATTAATAATAATAATAATTTATGCAATTATTCTCTCTTATTTAAAATTTCAATTTGTCTTTTAGTAATCTATAACCGTAAGAATAAAAATCTAGAGCTCCAGGGGCATAGCTCAACTGGTAAATGGACGAGCTTCAGATTTAAACAAATGACTACTAAGTCAGCTGCTCAAATCCCACCAAAGCTAAAAAGCTTCAAATATATATATATATATATATCTATCTAGATAGATGGTTAGATAAATATTGTAAAAAAAAAAAAAAAAAAAAAAAAAAAAATCTAGAATTTTTTTTGGGAAACACATAAAAGTTGTTTAAAGAGACAAAAGCAAAGAAAGCAAAAATATGTAAAAGAGAAAAAGACAATTCCATGTCTAAAGTCTCGCATAAAATTGACTAAAATACAAGTAGACTAGACTTTTCTTATGGAGTAACTGGTTAGAAGACCAATTTTAATAGATTTGGATTAACTGTTTAAAAATGGTGTTCTAATTTGTATCTAACCAATCAAATTGAGACATACGTTTACATTTAATTTTTTTTTTTTTAAGTTCTTCTATAAATATAGACACATGCTCCAATTTGGTTAGTTAAACACAAATTGGGACATCATTTTTAGACAAAGGATTTAAGTACGTTTTTAATATCAATTTTTATCAAATTAAAAGATAATTATTATAAAACAAATAAACAAAAACAAAAACAAAAAAATGGTTACCCAAAAAATATGTGAGCCAAAATTTGAGCTTCTGGTAACATGATTCTTGCCTTGTTCTCACATGTGTACTTTTTTTAGCTTTTAGGTACAACCAGTTACTGACAAAGTGAAAGTCAAGCTTCTAAATTTATTTTTTAATTTATTATTATTTTTTTTTACAGTTTACAGTAACTACATTATGATTTTTTTACAATGGTCAATCTGTTTATACCATAACAATTTCCAAGACAAATAAATAATAAAATGACAATTTTGTCCAGGCAATCTTGAATGTTATATTTGGTGTGTGCCAAGAACTGTGCAAAGTGCAAATGCTTTTACTAGGCTGCTAAAAATAACAATCAAAAAACAGAGGAGGAGAGAGAAACACGTTCAAACGCAAATTAACAGAGTAATTAAAAATCATAATGACATAATACAATACAATAGGGCCAAATGGCCCAAATATGACTATAAAAAAACCTTCCTTTCTCTCTCTATCCATCACACAATTCTTTCCTTCTCCCACAAAAACACTGCTCACTGATTCTCTCTCTCTCTCTCTCTCTCTCACTACCATGCCTGGGTACTGGTCTGTATCTTCTTCATTTTGATAAAAGAAACAGAACAAGTATTGGTTGGGCACAGATTGTGAGAGAGCTGGCATTTGAGAGGAGAGTCTGATTTAACTCCAATTGGGGTTACCTTTGTGTTGTTCCATGTATACTTTTTGAGCAAACTGAGAGTTTTTTTTTTTTTTTTTTGGTTTCTGGGTTGTTTTTAACCCAACATTAGCCAATCAATCATTGTGTATCCTCTGTTTTTTACTCAAAAAAATAAAAATAAATAAAAAATGCCTCAGATTCCATCAAACCTTTTGATACCGGAGTCATTTCAAGTGTCGAGAGAAGATATAGCAGGTCAGATTGGTTTGATATGGGAGCTAATCAAAGTGCCATTGATAGTTCCTTTGTTGAAATTGTGTGTCTACATTTGTTTGGCAATGTCACTCATGCTTTTCATGGAGAGAGTCTACATGGGTATCGTCATAATCCTTGTCAAAATTTTCTGGAAAAAACCAGAGAAACGTTACAATTGGGAAGCCATTCAAGACGATGTTGAGCTTGGTAGCACCAACTTTCCATTTGTTCTTATTCAAATCCCAATGTTCAACGAAAAAGAGGTCCGTTTTACTCTCTGTTTATTATCTATATCATTTATCTATCGATTCAAATTTTTGTATAATATTTCTGGGTTTGGTGAACACACACAGGTGTACAAGATCTCCATTGGAGCAGCTTGTGGTTTATCTTGGCCGTCCGATCGTCTCGTGATCCAAGTCCTCGATGATTCAACCGACGCTGCCATCAAGGTAGTATTCCCATACCAATCTCTTTCAACACTTTTTTTTTGGCCTAATTATTGTGTTTTAACTTGTAACACGAGTCGCTTTAGCTTCTATAGCAATTGATTTGGATTTATGCATATATTTATTTACTTATTATGGATGTGCTTCAATTATATAGCAAAAAACCAATATCAATGGACAAAAATTCCCCATCTGGGTTTTGTTCTAATAAAATCAATTTCAATTTCTTTTTTTCTTTTTCTTTTTTTTAATGACAGCAATTGGTGGAAACGGAGTGCAAGAGATGGGCAAGCAAAGGCCTAAATATAACTTATCAAATCAGAGAGAACAGAACAGGATACAAAGCCGGTGCTCTAAAAGAAGGCCTGAAAAGAAGCTACGTCAAACACTGTGAATTCGTCGCCATCTTCGACGCCGATTTCAGGCCGGAGCCGGACTACCTCCGACGAGCCATTCCATTCTTGACCAACAACCCTGACATTGCTCTGGTTCAGGCTCGATGGAGATTCGGTAAGCCAAAACCAAAACCCAAATCCAATCTACTACACTCAAAATTATTATTATTATTATTATTATTGATTTGGTTTTTACGTGAGCTCACTATATATTTTTGGTCTCGAATCTCAATATTATTAATGAAAGTGTCGGTGGTCTTTGCTCTCTAATTTTTTTAGTGTTTTAGTAGAAAAGAAGATTACAAATTGGTTTTCTGTTTTCGTCGGCGGAATTGGTTGCAGTTTTGCAAAAATGGTATGGACTCTGAGAAGGGGTCCCACCTGAAACCCACTAATCACGGTGTGGGGACCACCTTGTCCCTAGTCTGACATGGCCACCTTTAATATGACACTTGTGTCCCAAATCACCACCGTACATCACCACATGTCGGACCCACTACGATTAAAAGTTTAGTTGTGCACCTACCCCTAGCAAATCCCACCATTACCCAATCACGTACACAACACATACACTATGACTATTTCAATTCAACTGTCCATCAACGAAAAGTCTAATCAAGAATTTTCTCTCGTTATTGAATATTGAAAGAGACTGAGTAGTCAAAAGTCTTTTTCTTTTTTCTTTTTCTTTTTTATTTATTTTATTTTTTAAAATTTTTTTTAAAGTCATTAGATTCATTCAAATTAAGGACCAAATCTTAAAGTCGAGATTTCAATTTCATAAAATGTATTTGGGTGGGATAGGATTGTCATTTTGTGAAATTGAGAAAGGGCAAAAGGGTAATTTAAGTTTTTAATAATTTTTTGTTTAGTTGATTAGTGGGACCCAGTTAAAGGTAAAAATAGTTAAAATAAAGGAGAGTAGTAGTACCAAATTCACTATGGTGGACCGACGCTCTACTTTCCGACACTACATTCATATTTGGATTTTTATGTGGAAAAGAAAGAAGGATTTTATTTTTATTTTTATTTTTATTTTTTATTTGTTTTAAAAAAAAGAGTTACATTGGATATTGAAACATCCACGTGCTTCTTATGACGTGGCAGATTTTGATTTGAGTCACGTGAGGATCCTTCCAAATAGTGTTAGTGACAATAGACAATAGTGTGTGGATTTACAGGTGAATGCTAACTTTGTATTGTCTGGTTTGTTTTTTGACAGTAAATTCAAACGAATGCTTACTGACAAGGATGCAAGAGATGTCTTTGGATTACCATTTTAAAGTTGAACAAGAAGTTGGCTCTGCAACTCATGCCTTCTTTGGTTTCAATGGTAAATATATATATATATATATCCCTCTGCTTCAAAGCTTGTGCATTATATAAGTAATGTCATTGATTTATAATAGCTATATCCATATATATATATATATGTTTTAATATTCTGAGAATGCAGGAACTGCTGGGGTGTGGAGAATTGCTGCTATTAATGAAGCTGGAGGCTGGAAGGACAGAACTACAGTGGAGGATATGGACCTTGCTGTTCGAGCTGGTCTCAAGGGATGGAAATTTGTCTACCTTGGTGATCTCCAGGTATTGAAATATGTACACATGTACATGTATGCAATGACGCATTGTATATATAAGTTGTAAAGTTTATAATTTTGATTTGTGATCGGTTAATAGGTGAAAAGTGAACTTCCTAGTACTTTCAAAGCCTTCCGTTTCCAGCAGCATCGATGGTCTTGTGGTCCTGCTAATCTGTTCAGGAAAATGGTCATGGAGATTGTTCGAAATAACGTTAGTGGTTAATTCAAATATTTGAAATTGGTTTCTGTCTAGATTTTCAATTCTCTTAATGCTAATTTGTTTTATTTGGATATATATGATTTCAGAAAGTGAGATTTTGGAAGAAAGTGTATGTCATCTACAGTTTCTTCTTCGTCCGGAAGATTATTGCTCATATGGTCACCTTTTGCTTCTACTGTGTTGTACTTCCCCTCACCATTTTGGTTCCTGAAGTTAAAGTTCCAATTTGGGGAGCTGTTTATATTCCCTCTGTTATCACCATTCTGAATTCAGTCGGAACACCAAGGTCTAGTATCCTGATAAATGATTATTATTGTTTCATTCTGTCGTTATCTATTATTACATTGTCAGTTTTACTAACAAAGAATCTATGCCGTCTTCTTGAAACTTGCAGGTCAATTCACCTATTGTTTTACTGGATTCTTTTCGAGAATGTGATGTCGTTGCATCGAACTAAAGCAACACTTATTGGCCTCTTTGAAGCTGGTAGGGTCAATGAATGGGTTGTCACAGAAAAACTGGGAGATACTGTCAAGAATAAAGCAGCAGCAGATGCAAAGAACAAAAATAACATCAAAGCACCCAAAAGACTTAAATTCAAGTTTACAGACAGGTAAACTTGCATTTTCTATGTGACTTTTTTTTATGTGAAATTAAGAATCCATAAGATTAATTTTTTAACTTGCATTTTCTTTCTCGATCCCCAACAGAATAAACACTTTGGAGCTGGGATTCGGATTGTTCCTCTTCTTCTGCGGATGTTATGATTTCGTTCATGGAAAGAATAATTACTTCGTTTACCTCTTCCTCCAAACGATCACCTTCTTCATCACAGGATTTGGCTACATCGGCACAATCGTTTAGGGATGGTACCCCCTCGAAAGTTTTTATTTAATATATAAACGGCAAAAGCCTCTTCATATTTGTCATGCCATATCCACGTTTTCCTCTTCTCCAACCGAATATGTTTAAGTGAGGGTTCTGTGAGAAACTTTAGATTGGAATTTTATTAGTCAATTCAAGCTTGTTCAAAACAAAAATAGGTCATTCAACATGTTTGGCAAAAGCAAAAAAACTACTGCCATGGCTTCCTCAGAAAAAAGTTCCAAATGAAGAAAGAAATTAGAAAAAAAGAAATGCTGTTAACATGTAAACACACAGTATACAGCATTTGATTTGGTTTAGAGAACAATGGAGATGATGGTGTCATTTTCTTTGAATAGATTTGCTTGTAATTGTGAGATTTTCAGTTTTCTTTTATTAATTAATTTTAATTTTATTTTTTTGCTTGGTTTCCCATTGGTTAGTTTTTCTGATTTTTGAGGAGAATAATAAGTTATTTGTTAAATTTATCATCATCAAAATTTTTCTAGTGTTGTTAATTTCTTTTGTCCTAAGATTGTATTATATTATCTATTTGATTATGAGATACAAAGAAGCTTGTTTGAAAGGTTGTCAATGTCCTCTTTGTGGTCCCTTTTTTACTTAAAATTTCTCATCAAGATTTCTACAATAATGTTACCACTGTTTGCTCAAGATTCTTCAATAAATGTTTGTGTTCTCAGTTATTAATACATGAATTCATTAAACTATTCTTGAACATATCCCAGTATTTTTCTATTCAGTGTATACTTATACGTTACGTTTACCCAATATTGAATCATACCGTGTACATTTTTGTTTACATGCTATAATTTTATGGTCAATGCTCATACATTTGATTTCCGGATTAGCCGGGGATGTTGTTTGAAGAAAACAAGCATCTGGTCATCATCATTTCTGATCTTTCTATTTTTTTTTTTTTTTTTATATTACAAATGTTGCTGAAAGTAGACATTTCCATGTTTTACTTTTCATGCCTTGTCCCAATCATTTGTTATTATTAGTCTGTGACATGAACTATGATTTGGGGCATTTCCATCTAATCTATTGACTCTAATCTTCTTCCTTTTTGTATCATCTATTGTTAACTTTTTTTTGTTTGTTAAATAATTTCATTTGAGAGGTTATTTACTTTTTTTAAAAAGTTACACTTAAATGATAGTTACTTGAAGTAGAAGTGTCATTATCTGTCTTGAACCTTTTTCTCTAAAGCAATGGAACATATAAACAGTAGCAGTCTCCAAAGCTGATACAATAATAAATAAATATTGCTTGAGTGCTCTGGGAAGGCCAACAAAATGATACTTGATACATGTAAATATATAATTTAATTTAATGTAAAACATAGATTATGGAAACTTCTTAATCAAGTTTAGCAAGTTATAAACAAATATTAAGTGGGCAGCTGTGAATAATTAGTGCTTTGTTAATGATATGTAAACTGTTTATAAGCACATGCCTCTCAGAGTCTCTGTCCAAAAAAGCAATAAGAAATTATTCAAATGATCCCATCAGCATATCACATAAAAGAAATTAAAGCAACCAGCTTAGCTTTGTAAATGTTCATCAGGAAGCCTGTCTCACTCACTAGTCACTGTTGCACCTTGCCCTTGCCCTTGCCCTTGCCCTCCTCTCTCCGTTGCCTTCACATTCCAATTAAACTTTCCAACATTTATTTTTCTGTCAAACGTGCTTGGTTATAAGACGGCATGTGATTAAGAGGAGACGAACGTTTTGATCCCACATCGGTCCCCAATTTCGGACATTAATGTGAGGCCGATCGAAGTCATCAATAGGGTGTACCAAGTACAAAATATTATTAGTTTAACTTATAAGGATGAACAGAGTTGTTGCTGCCAAGTATACGCACATTGGAATTAAATATTAAAACCCCACAAGGTCGGTATTAAAAAATCCAACAACCAACCTGGCTAGGTTGTCAAACTAAAGAAACGTCATTGGGACATCGGACAATTGTCTACTGAAACAGCTGTCTTTTCTAAAGTTGCATATATATATTTGACTTAATAGCACCAGACCCCCCTGAATTATACGCGAATTTACAAATTACCCCCTAAATGTTTTTTTTCGGCGGTAAACCCCTCGAACTATCTGAAATTGGCAATAATGGACGGAATAGGGACGGAACCCTTATTCCGTCTGATTTTCCTGACACATGTGCTGCACATGTGAAGCCAATGAGGGCATTTTAGTCATTTTGTGACTACTACTAATTAAAAAAAATTAAAAAATTAAAATTAATAATTAAAAAAATTAAAATATAATAACAAAATTTTTGAAATTTTGGATTGTTAAAAATAATAAATATTATTAAATTAAATAATTAACATTAACATAAATTAAAAAAAGAATATTAAAAAAAAAAAAAATCAAACCCAAATCTCTCTTAATCTCTTTTCCATCACTTCTTCTCAAAACCAAACCTATACAATCAAACACAAACCAGAAATTAATCTACAAGTAACAAAATTTTCATCTCAATCGTCAATCTCTACCAAGTCATTACCATCATCAACCACCAACAGAGACCAACCCCTCCATCTCGCCATCGGTACAACTCCACCCCTCACCTGCACGAACCAGAACCGACGATACCCATCCCTCTTGTGCCGCCGCGAACCCGATTGAAACCCAGCATCTCGCCGCCGTTGATCTGATTTGGAACCCGGCCTCTCTCGCGAATCTTCTTCTCTCTCTAAACCCTCACTCGCGAACACGATCGGGTTGGATTTGATCGGGTTTGGTGATGGAGTTCGATTGGGTTTGTGATGATTTGGTGATAATGATGGTTTGTGTTTGTGGTGGTTGAATTCGATTTGGTTTGTGTTTGATTATGGGCTGACTGATGGAGATGGTGGTGGACGGTGAAGATGGTGGTGGACGGTGAAGATTGTAATTTGATTATGGGTTGACTGATGGAGATGGTGGTGGACGGTGAAGATGGTTGACTGATGGAGATGGTGGTGGTGGACGGTGGAGATGAAGATGGTGGTGGTGGACGGGTGATTGAAAACATTGGGTTTTTTTGGTTTAATTTTTTTGATATGGGTTTGATCTAGAGCTGATGAAGAAGAAGAGATTGGGGAGAGAGAATAGTGGAGATTAGGATTTGGGGAGAGAGAATAGGAGAGGTGGCTGTGGATGAGTGTTGTGGCTGATGATGTTGAAGATGTTGAAACCCAAACATTGGATTAATTTGGTGGAGATGATGCGTAGCTGATGATGTTGAAGATGTTGAAGATGTTGAAACCCAGGCTTTGGATTAATTTGGTGGAGATGATGCTGATATTTATTATTATTATTATTATTATGTGGAGACATTTCAATTTAATTATTAAAAATTATTCCTAATTTTTTTAACAGTGAAAAGATAAAAATGCCCTTTGTACTTATGCATGTGAGGCGCACATGCAAGGAAAATCAGACGGAATAAGGGTTCCGTCCCTATTCCGTCCATTATTGCCAATTTCCGACAGTTCGAGGGGTTTACCGCCGAAAAAAAACATTTATGGGGCAATTTGCAAATTCGCGTATAATTTAGGGGGGTCTGGTGCTATTAAGTCTATATATTTATACATAGTCTTTCTATTATTAGTTCATCCTGACAATAAACATATCAGGACGAAGAATGTGAATCATAGATTATAGAGAAGTTTTGACAAGTGTATACACTTTGAGTCAAAGTATATAAATATAGTGGTTCACATTTTTCGTCTTGATATATTTATCTGATAATAGAAAAAATATATATATTGACAATATCTATTAATCCGGGACCGGTATTTTTTTTAGAAGCTTTTGTTATTAATAGAATTCGAACCGTTGACCTGAAAGTCATTTGTCCAAGTCTCAAACATGTCCATCTACCAACTTAGCTTACCTCTATTGGCTAAAGTAGCATATTTTAAGTTGGGGATATGATTCTTTTATTTTGAAGGGCAGGCACTTATTAATAGTTTTCTAATGTGACTAGAGTGTTTGATATAAGCAGCAAGCAAGCAAGCAAGCAAGCATGCGAGGTTGCTGGATTCTTCGATATAAAAAAAAAAAAAGAAAAAAAAAAAAGAAAAGGCCAAGTGGATGGTTGGTGTGAGAAGTGAGAATGGTCCAGAGTCCACACTTTTAATTCGTAGCCGACAGAGCGAGAAATCTGGCAGGCCACATGCAGTGTGGTTTTCCATGTCAGTAGCTTGTATCTTTCACTTTCATATATCACCATTACACCATTACTACTTCACTAATCACTACACGGTTTCTCATTTTATGTGCAGTTTCTTTGAGCAACAGACACTAAACTATACTCTTTATCTTGTATTTTTCTTCACCGTAATTTCTGGGGAAGTTGTAATCTTTGTTTTTGTATCTAAAGACAAAAGTGAATTTGATTGACATAATGATTGAATGGTAAAAAAAAAAATTAAAAAAAATTAAAAAAAAATTAAAAGATGCATTAAATAAGGCAATAAGGTTAGTTCAGAGGTCTTTTTCTGTGGTTTTTGGAAGAATCCTTGTTCCAAAAACGAAAATTGATGCATAGGGTTCTTGTTGCTCATAATTGGGGAAGCTTAAAAGGCCCCATGCCTCTGCAAGTCTGTAACATCAACATGGAGACACACCCCTCACACACTCTCTCTCTCTCTCTCTCTCTCTCTCTCCATTCGCATCTTTCCAATAATATTCTCTGCAAAAATAAAAAACCCACATGCACAATTCTTGTTCACTAGCTGTATTATTGTCCTTTTTTCATTTTGTGTTGTGTAGCGTGTAGGTTTACAGAGCTGGAAAAAAATGAAAAGGCAAAGTTGTTTTATGCAGCCGACAAATTCTCAATAATTGCATGTGTAACTTAACTGGACTAGTTGCTATTCAACCAGTTCAACAGTATGTTACTAACTTACTACTGTCTGTCTACCTTTATTTCTGAAATCCCATAGAGATTTGGTTTATGTTTCAGCTAGGAAGCACGGATACTTCATTTGGTGGAGGTAACTCGTATCGAACTCGTATCCAGTTCCGATACTTCCCGGATACTTCAGGATACGTATCCGATACACCAAATGGCGTATCCGTTGATTTTTTCACAAATTTGACTGGAGGATACTTAGAGGATACTTGAGAGATACTTGGAGGATACTTCGAGGATACTTGGGGATACTTCGAAGATACGTTTGGGGCAATATTATAATTATTTTAGTATAAAACGGGGTTAAATTATAATTTCAAAATTTTAGGGGTTAAAATGAAACTGTAAAGAAAATTTGGCTTAAATTCCATTGACATGGAGAATAACATGATACTTAAGATTACAAACCTTTCACTTGATGAACCAAAGTTAGTTGCCGAATTATTTAGATCCTTTAACAACGTGAATAATGATAATGAAGTTAATTAGGAATTTAGTAGCTATTTTATGAGTTTATTTTATGTATTATTTGGATTTTGTAATATACTATAACTTATGTGATGTATGTTTTATTTGGATTTTCAATTTTGTAATATGTTACGACTTAATTTGGATATTGTAATATGTTAAATTGTTATGGCTTAGGTTGTTATGTGACATGTTTTATTTGGATGATTGGATATGAATATGTTTTGATTTTTAAATGAATTATCAAATATCTTTTTATATATTCTTATTTTTAAAAAAATATAAATATATATTATTTTAATTGACGTATCCTGCCGTATCCGTATCCTAGTTTTTGGAGATTTACCGTATCCCTGTATCGTGCCGTATCCGTATCCCGTATCCGTATCCGTATCCGTGCTTCCTTGTGTTTCAGTTGTTTTAATTATATACGGGGTGAATTCGTAAAGAGCCAAAACATTTATTAGTTTATTATTTTTAACCATCTATTTATATTTTATTGTTTTCATCACTTTTGGACAAAATTACCTCTAAATTTTACTTTACCTGACATGTAACTTGGTTATATGCTATTTGATTCTAAGTTATATGCGAGTTAATTTTTCAAGTTGCATGTCAGTTAAATTTTAAATTACATGTCAATTGACTTTCAACTTACATGTCAATGATTTTTAAGTTACATACCGGTTGGTTTCTAAATTTCTGGGTGAGTGAAGTAAAGACAAAATTGAGGGCAATCTTATTTGCTCAAAGCTAAATGTGATAAGTATAATAAAATATAAATTTATGGCTAAAAACAATAAACCAATGAAGTTTTTGGTTATTTCTTGCAATTTCCTATATATATATATTGACAATATATATTAATTCAAGATCAAGTATTTTTTGAAAGCTTTCGCTATTGATAGGATTTGAGCCGCTGATCTAAGAGTCATTTGTCCAAACCTAAAGCTTGTCTATCTACCAGTTAAACTACGCCCCTGTTGGCTATTATATTTATAAAAAAAAAAATGAAAACATAATTCCTGTATTTTATTTTTATTTTGATATAATAAAACTAGTGACTCGAATTGAGATACTGGATATTTGTCATTGATAGAATTCGAACTGCTGACTTAGGAGTTATTTGTCCAAGTTCAAAACCCGTCCATCTACTGGTTAAGGGGGATTTGAGACAGTTACAAATTATATTCATATTGTCACGTCATTTGGGAAAGGAATTGGAGAATATATCATGACTTTATTTTTTGTTTTTCTCTATTTCTTTGTTTTAATATGATGCGGTGAAGCATAGAGGTACCATGTCAATTATTTATTGGGTTGGGCTTTGATTGATAATATTTTTAGTTGGGCTTATTAATTGTATAATAGGAAGCGAAAAGTATGAGGTTAGGCTTATTTCTCAGCCCAAAATTCATGACTCGAAAGTTGAGGTGATGATTCTGTAGTAAATTTTGTACATACATATATTTAAGTCGAGAGTTGGAATTGTATATTCCTCTCCCTATAAATCCTAAATTTGTAATTCAAAAAGAAAAATGTGTAGCTCTAAATTGAAGGGGTACACTCTGAAACTCACCATATACAAACCTTGGAAATTCATATTATGTATTAATAAGATCATTTATTTGTATTTACACGGGTGATTTATATTTTAACTTTTAAGATTCAATATTATTTAACGTGAAATTAATTTATCTTATATATAATTGTTTCAAACTTCCTAACAGACAACATTAGCAACTTATTGGTAAGCATAGTTGGTATTAAAATAAATTATAGAAATTAGAAACAAAAAGTCATCATATCTCTCTCAATAACCTTCAGAATTCTTGATTGATATTAAAAGCCTTAATTATTTTATAAATATTTAATTAGACTAGGATAAATCATCCAAGCGTTTGTAGTCCAACGGTTAGGATAATTGCCTTCCAAGCAATAGACCCGGGTTCGACTCCCGGCAGACGCATACAATTGTTTTTTGTTTTGCACTTTTGCCCCAAAATAATAAATAAATTAAGAAAATGGTGGCTGTGGGGTTCGAACCCACGCGCACTTATGTGCAGAAGATCTTAAGTCTTCCCCCTTAACCTCTCGGGCAAACCACCGTCTGTATATCAATTTCCTCAATAAGAAAATATATCAAGTCTCAATTTATGCGAAGCATCTAGAAGAGAAAATCTCAACTTATTGGTGTCTCTGTAGTATAGAGTTTTAAGTGTTTGGTGTGAATTCGTAGGATTTTTATGAAGATCTATTTGAGGAACTGAAAAGATATGGTGAAATTGAGTGCCTAAATGTATGCGACAACCTAGCTGATCACATGGTAAGTTGTTTTTGTCTTCTCGCATTTCTCTATTTTTTTCTCTATATTCTCTTATTTCAATATGTAAACTTCTGTTAATCATCTGTGTATAGGTGGGCTTTCGTCATCGGCAGGATTCGAGCCGATGTTCAGTTTAAGGAGAAAGAACATGCTGCAAGAGCACTTAAAAATCTCAGCGGCAGATTTTATGCTGGTTAGCTTTCTTTACTTTTTCTTTGTTGGTGTTTTAATTTTAAGTTCATGATACACTTTGATCCATTCTTGAATAGAAATTGTGGTTAGTGTTTTCAATTGGTTTCAATGTTAATATTGCATTTATTCGAACATCAATAATGGCAGGCCGTCCTATAATTGTTGATTTCTCCTCTGTAATTTTATGCACTTGAAAATGATCAGCAGGTAATTGCAGAAACATTTCTTCAAGTTTCATATTAGCTGGTAGAGACATTTGCAATTTTAAGACATTCATGGGAAAATTTGTCTTTCTATCAACTAAAAAGAGTTTAGATATTTCAGTTGTGAGTTGCTAAAAGGATAAATGAAAATGGATAATATTGACAGAGCATCATAAGAAAGGGTAACATCTAAATTATCCAAAAACAAGTTTAAATATGAATCCATGAGTACCAATAATACTGAGTAATAATAATTTAAACTACCATTAAGGCATTAACCCTCCCTCCTCTCGTTCACTTTTTTTTGCTCAAAACCCTCCTACCGAAACCATAAGACACACAGCTCTCCATAGTCCCATCACAAAATTAGACATGCCACAGCAGTCTGCAGAGCATGTTATAAAAATATAGCATCATTCTTCGCTTCTATTTGCCACCGGAATGCTTAGCCTTTGTGTGGGATTGTAGAGCACCATCAGTCCCGAATGTCCTGTTCATTCACACACAAAATCAGTCAAGTTTGTTAATATCCCTACCCTTGCTATATCTTATAAACGATATGATATAATGGTATACGAGACATACTTGCTGCAGGTCTTGCACGAGAGGCCACCACCAGATTTTGGAGTCTTATCACCATTTGCTGGGGTTTTACCACCTTGCTTTGATGGGTGAGGAGTTGCAACATGACCTCCCTTCTTACCATCTACCCAAAAAAACCCATAATTTCAGTCAATATTGTATATTGCTTATTATTATAATGTTCTATATAGCATAGTGGAAAAAACAACATTTACGTATCAAAATGCATACGCAATATTGTATAAAGAAAATTACCAGTCTGAGGAGTGCCAGCTTTTGCTTTCTTAGTTGAAACAGGGGTTTTTTGTACCGATCCACTAGGCCTCTTCTTTCCTACTTCAACCTTTACAACAGAAAATAAAACAAAATTATAGCAGGAAATTACAAGTTCAATGCATCATCCAGGAATCCACGACTTGAAAAAATAGAGGCCTAAAAACCACACATAATACAGCTTTCGCATGTATACCTTCTTGGGAGTCTCTTCATCAGAGTCATCCTCGTCTTCGTCATCATCGGAGTCATCTTCATCTGCACCTCCTTCCTCATCAGACATCTGCCAAATATAAAATGTCATCAAATTTTCTTGAGACAAACAAGCTTTAAAAGAAACAGAGCTCAGTAAGAAAATCAAAGATGAAGTGCTTTGCAAAGACAAGAGTGAGGAAAACAAAAAAAAAATCTAACAACCTACAAAGATTCAGGTAAATAAAATATAACAGATACATCTTCCATCAGACATTCTACTGGCAGGCATGGAAATCATGGATGATGGGCTTAACCTCATCCCCTTGGTGCAATTTATGCACATCTCAAATGAAAAAGACACCAGCCAACCACTTCCATTGTATGGAGGCAACACCAAATAACAACAATTCAAATCATCCCCATACTAGGAAAAATATACAGAAGGGTAACGAATTATGGCATATGAACATCCTTTCCTTTATAGATAAGAATCTAAACATCAATCGCATTTAAAGATATGACAAAGTTACCTCATCAGAATCATCTTCAAATTGATCATCCATTGAATCATCCGAGTCATCTGAGTCATCCTCATCTTCCTTGGGTTTGATATCAGCAATTGGCTTGGCAGCAACAGGCTTAGCAGAAGCATTTGGCTTGGCAGCAACAGGCTTAGCAGTAACCTTTACATTCTCAACCTTAGTAGGTCCAGCTTTTCCTATAGCATTTACCAGAAAAGAAATTACATAATCATTTACATTTTCACATAACCAGCAACTATAAAAATAAATTTAATTCATCATTATACGCATAAAAGTGTAGGAACAGAACCAACCATTTGCAGCAGGGACTACTTCAAGCTCCTCTTCCTCTTCAGAATCATCCATATCAAACTCTTCTGCTTAAATGAAACATTTCAGTTAACCATGAGCATTCAAGATCAATTTAAAAAGACACTGTGTTTGAAGACTCACCAGAATCATCTTGTGGTAAGGGGGTCTGGTAACCACAGAAGTAGACACTTCCGTTTTTCCAGTTGTGAGAAAGCTCAAACTCTTTCTCAAAGACTAAATCAAATGATAGCTGAGGGATATTTTCAGGGATAAGAGTCCCAAGGACAAGTTTCTTGTCACCAAACTTCACAAAGACAGGCACAGAGTCCTTTCCTTTCTCTTTCTTAGACTCACCAAGTGATGCCTGAAAAATAATCATGGATTCCATATTTTAGATAAACAAACAAAACCAAATGGAATTGAAAGATTCAACAATTTCAAAGTAAAATAAATTCTAACCTGTGAAAGATGGATGATATTTTCAAAAGTAGGTTTTACTTTAAGAGACTGTCCAGCCTTAACTTCAACACCTAAATCAATGACATAAAATTATTGAAAATTAGTAAAACTGATTAGCATCACACTATTAAGATAAACTACATTGATTCAAAATAAAACAGACAACCTTTACTGGAATGATTGACAAGCAAGTAGCAAATATTAACAAAACATGACCATACCTACCACTTATGTTTTAAAACATGACATCAGGGAAAAAAGACATGATGTACAAAAAGTTAATGATAAAAACATTCTGACAAAAAAAAATAAAAAAAAATAAAAACATTCTGACAAAAATAAAAACTTTTTATCAACCCAACTCTGAGAATGAGAGTGTTATTAGAACATACTCAAGAAAACGCAAGGATACAAAAAAAACAACAGATGAAAAGTCACCAAAATTTGAACTTTAGTACCTAAAAACACTTAACAAAAAGGAAGAAAAAAAAAAGACAAACAACCAAAAGCAAAACATGAGACACTCAACCTGTAAGTATCCTTGTGTGAACTCTAAAATAAAACAACGAGAAACTATATTTATCATAGATTCAACCCTAATCAGAGTCAAACAGCATACTAAAACACATACGAGCATGTAGATAATTAGTTAAAAATACAAACGAAGCGCAGAATATATAATATGGCCGGAGAAACAGTGGGAAAATAAAATAATAAAAAATCTTGGATAATAACAACATGAGCAAGCAAAGAGGAAGCTTACCCCAGAACTCCATTGAAGATTTGATGATTGTGGTTTGGAAGTGAGAGTTCGAAGAGCGAGAAAACTAGGGTTTATGGAGAGAGAAAGGAGTTGAGAGGCGTCAGAGATGAGAGTTTGGAGGGAATTTATAAGAGAATTGCCGCTGATTTAGAGAGCTCTAGGGTTTTGCGTTTTTTTTTTTTTAATTTTCTGATGGCTCTAGGGTTTTGTGTGGGCTTGGTATTGGGCTTGGGCTTAATTTGGGCTTACATATGCAAAAATGACATATGTACCCTTAATGAAATCAAAGAAAACAAAAACCCTCAAATTTTAAGCCCGAATCCCACCAACCTGAGAGAGTCCGTCGTCAGCAATCGGAAACCGTCGCACCGCAAGGCTTCATCACGGAGGTGACCCGAAAACCACCGAACTCCATCGATGGGTGTTTTGGTTTCTGGGGTTCAGGGGTTGTTATGGCTTTCGTATTGTTCTTATTACTGTGTGTTGCTTCTGTGAATTGTCATGGAACTAGTTGGTTTGTGGAAAATTAGTTAAATTTATGATAAGGTGGAGGAAGAAGAAGAGGATAAATTTATGAGGTGATTTTTATTTTATTTTACTGGATAATTCTGTTGTTAATTTATGTTTCTGGGTTCTGATGGTTTGGCCATTCTTGTCATGTTTTAAAACATTAGTGGTAGTTATTTATGGTCATGTTTTGTTAATAGTTGCTTGTCAATCCAATAAAGATTTTCTGTTTTGTTTTCTATCAATATGGTGTATCTTTACAGTGATAGTAATCAGTTATACAGGTTTTGATAATTTTGTGTTATTGATATAGGTGTTGAAGTTAAGGCTGGACTGCCTCTTAATGTAAGCCTACCTTTGACAATTTCATCTATCTTTCACAGATTTTTGAAATTGTTGAACCTTTCAATGCCATTTGGTTTTGTTTATTTATCTCATATGTGGAATCCTTGCTTATTTTCCAGGCATTGATTAGGCCCAATTTCATATGGATGGTCCGGGTTGATTGGAACCAGTCAGTTTCTATTCCATTGGAACAACTAGCACTCCCACCAAAAGTAAATCCATGAAGCAAAGTCTGAAGCAAGGCTGTAATGTCTTTAACCATAACCAGAGAATTAACCAGTTGGGAAAGTCAGGTCGGATTGAAGAGGCCATCAACTTATTTAAATATATGACTGACAAGAACGTTGTGACATACAATTCCATGATCTCTGCCTTTGCAAAGAATGGCAGAATCATTGATGCACGCCGACTGTTTGACAACATGCATCACAGAAACTTGGTTTCCTGGAACACGATGATTGCTGGCTACTTACATAATGACAGGGTTAAAGAAGCGCGTGAGCTGTTTGACAGAATGTTCAACAGAGACCTCTATTCATGGAATTTGATGATCACTTGTTATACACGCAATGGGGAGCTTGAAAGGGCGAGGGAACTATTTGATTTGCTTCCAAATAAAGGAGACACTGCTTGTTGGAACTCTATGATTGCAGGCTATGCAAAGAAAGGGAGGTTTAGTGATGCTAAGAAGTTGTTTGATGTGATGCCAGTTAAGGATATTGTTTCATGGAATTCAATGCTTTCTGGGTATACCAAGAATCGGGAAATGCGTTTGGCGTTGAAGTTTTTCGAGGGAATGGAAGAACGTAATGTGGTCTCATGGAACTTAATGTTGGATGGATTTGTTGGAGTGGGTGATTTGGATTCTGCTTGGAACTTCTTTCATAAAATACCACACTTAAATGTTGTCTCGTGGGTTACAATGTTATGTGGGTATGCACGCAATGGTAAGATCTTAGAGGCCAGGAGATTATTTGACCAGATGCCAAGTAGAAATGTGGTTTCTTGGAATGCTATGATTATGGCTTATGTTCAAAGCTTCCATATTGATGAGGCTAGAAAGTTATTTATGGAAATGCCAGAGAGGGATTCTGTATCATGGACTACAATGATTGATGGGTATGTTAGCGCTGCTAAGCTTGATGAAGCAAGAGAACTTCTCAACCGCATGCCTTACAAAAACGTGGCAGCCCAAACTGCTATGATTTCTGGATATGCACATAGTAATAGAATGGATGAAGCTTGTCAAATTTTCAATAAGATTGGCACCCGTGATGTTGTTTGTTGGAATGCCATGATTGCAGGTTATGCTCGGTGTGGAAGAATGGATAATGCTCTTAATCTATTTAAACAGATGGTCAATAAGGACATCGTTACTTGGAATACTATGATTTCTGGTTATGCTCAAGTTGGAGATATGGATAATGCATTTAAGATCTTTGAAGAGATGGGTGAGAGGAATATAGTTTCATGGAACTCACTGATTGCTGGTTTCCTGCAAAATGGGTTGTATTTGGATGCATTGAAGAGTTTTGTGTCGATGGGACATGAAGGGAAAAGACCTGACCATTCAACCTTTGCATGCGGACTTAGTGCATGTGCTCATCTTGCAGCTCTGCAGGTTGGGAAGCAAATTCACCAGAGTGTTATTAAGAGTGGATATGTGAAGGATTTATTTGTTGGCAATTCCTTAATCACCATGTATGCTAAATGCGGAAGGATCACAAAAGCTGAACTTGTGTTCAATGATATCGATGAAGTTGATATAATTTCTTGGAATTCTTTGATTGCCGGATATGCCTTAAATGGGTACGGTAAAGAGGCAATTGAACTGTTTGAGGACATGTTAATGAAAGGGGTGGCTCCCGATCAGGTCACCTTCATTGGGGTACTTTCCGCCTGTAGTCATACTGGCCTAGTTTCTCAAGGCGTAAAATTGTTCAAAAGCATGACTGAAGTGTACACTATAGAACCTCTAGTAGAACACTATGCATGCTTAGTTGATTTGCTTTGCCGTGCAGGGAGGTTAAACGAAGCCTTTGAAATGGTAACGGAAATGAAGATCAAGCCAAATGCAGGGATATGGGGAACATTACTAGGGGCTTGTCGGATACAACGAAATGTAGAACTTGGTAAGATTTCTGCTGAGAAGCTTTTGGAAGTTGAGCCTTGGAATACTTCACATTATACACTGTTGTCGAACATATATGCCGAGGCAGGCAGATGGGATGAGGTGGAGAAAGTCAGGGCGTTGATCAAAGGGAGTGGGGCAGAAAAACAACCAGGATGCAGTTGGATAGAAATTAGAAATCAGGTACATACTTTTCTGTCTGATGCTCCTACGCAGTCTAGAACAGAAGAGAGTCGGTGTTCATTAAAGATTTTAGCTGCACAGTTAGGAAATATACATCACAACTCTGCTATTGACAAATCTATGATTTAGCATTGCTTTCTTATCTGCCATGAAACTAGATAGTATTGTTTTTTCAATCATTTGTGTATTTTACAGCACCTTGTATTATATACATCAGAGGTTTAAAACGGGTCGGGCTGGATTGGATCGGGTCAGGCCGAGTCTTAAATTCTTCTTTGAGGTCTGGCCCCCATGAAAGAAGCTCACAAAAGAAATAAATTACGACCATTGATTACACATGTCAGTGGATCTTATATAGGTTGGGATAAAGACCAACTCAGCAGAGGATCCAGATTCGTGTTTTTAAATGAAGAAGATTCGGATGTTGGTAAGAGATAATAAATTGCACAAAATAATTTAAATAGGACTTGGTAAAACGATGCAGCTTAACCAATATAGTTTAGATAATTTATTTAAGGCATGATTTTAATAGAGGCCTCTTCAAAAAATAAAAATTGAAAACAGACCCTCGTCAACCATTTTCACATGTCAACATATTGCACCACCACGACTCGCTCCTGTGATTGCACCACCACATTCTCCATAAGCAAATATGAATTGATTATTAAAAAAAAATACAAAAAAACGTTGTAAACGTCTCCACAAATAATAAATAAAATTTAATTGCGTAATCAAAAAGCTTTGTTATTTTGTATTTTTTGTTAGTGATGCCTTAGTGGTTATCGTGGAATGTGACGTATCAATTTGATTGAGTTTACACGTGTGAATAGTAGGAGAAGGACCATAACAATTATGGATTTTTTTTAAGTTCATTTTTGTTCGCTCCTTTTTAAGTATTACTCTCTCCCCAACACTTGATATGTGTCAGGAGAGGGGTGTTTTTGTCTAAACTCATTTTTTTTTTTTTACAAAATAAAAATTTCTTTTAATCACAATCCAGCTATGTTTTGGACGGGGGTTGGTTAAGAACCTCCCGTTAGCAGCGAAATACTTGTCACAAAAAAGTTATCTATATATTTCCACATAAAACGACAAATATTGGAGAGAAAATAAATCATTGAATCCTAATTATTATTTTCTTTTATTTACTCTAAATCTATTTTTAACATTTTTATTAAATATTTTTTAAAAAAAAATAATTCATAGCTTCAAAATCACTTCCAAATAATTCGGATCCAGTTATATTATCCTCAACTCAACGTAATAGTCAAAAAAAAAAAGAAAAAAAAAAGAGATAAAGCTGTACTATTTACATATTCTGATTATAGAATAATTTGTAATCCATTGTGACAAGTAATGGAAATGGAGACAAATCTACAAGCATTTGGCAATTTTTGCATGCTGAATATAATTTTATATAAATAATCTCAAACATAATTAAACTAATTCAATCATATTAATATAATCTAACCGTTTTAGTTTTTATACAAAATCCAGATGTTTCTTCTTCTTCTTCTTCTAGACCCTGCAGCAACTGGACAAATTACAGCATAAAATCCATGAACTTGAACCATTGAATCCCTGTCTTGCTTGCCTTTTCTGCCTCCTTTGAACAACTTGAAGACGACGTCGTTCTGTCACCGCCGCCGTTCAATTCCACTTTCTTTCCACAAAGGAAAAAATTCCTCGATCCCAATTCCATCAGCTTCTCTTCCTTCTCCAAACCTGACAACAACCAAAAAACAACAAACCAAGAACTCTGTCAATCACCGCCGTACACGTGTCTTTTTATGTTTAATATTTGAAGATTAATAATGGTTTCAGGATTCTTACTTTCTAAGCTAAACTGAGAATAATGGAGGTCGAAGCCGGACGGATTGGTGGTCGGCAAAATCGGTCGTCGACATTCCTTCAAGTACTGTCTTATCGCCGCTGCCACCAGATCCGCCACCGTGTTTTCTGGAGACATCACCACCTGTACCGCACCTACGCTTCCCTGGATCGTAACGTTCAACAACAGTTTCGTCAGCTTCGGTTTAGCCTCCGGAGGCGAAATCGTCAACGAGACGGCCTGATTCGGGAGCAAATCCGGTAACGTCTTCGGCCTCCTAAGTTGCTGCACCGCCGGCATCATCGTCGGAATTCTTCCGTGAAACGACGATGACTTTTCCGATAACTTTCCTTTTCGAATCGACTCATGTCCTCTCCGGTTATTCTTAGTTGTCGGCATGAAATCTGTGAATATATATATATATCTTTACAATAAAGCAAAATATTGCAAATTTTTTTGTTTTTTTGTATTTGTTGTTTTTCGGTGTTTCGGGTCACCTCAAGCGCCGGTATCGGAAAAACCAGAGCCGGGGGAAACCGAGAGCTACGAAGGAGCTTAAGCTCTCAGGTTTCCGGTTATCGGAAGCTATCATATAAGTTGGAAGGGTACAAGCGTAAATAAACAGCAACCAGGGGCTAAAAGCAAACAAGACACTCGAGGGAGTCGGATGCGGAATTATATGCCTAGGCTGTGGACGAATTTATACGAATTAGTAGATAAGAAGCTCTCACGATTTTTCCTAGAGGTTACCTTCTGTAGCCGGTTGCTGAGATTGGTTGAGTATTTGAGTTTTGAAGGTGACTGGCTATAGCCGGTGGATAGGGGCATGTATGTGGACGTGGTCTTTGTTGGAGTCCTTCAACTTTAACGGCTTCATTCTAAGGTGCGCGGGAGTGGTAACTGTTGACTGATGTATCTGGGGTTTGCCACGTGTAAGGAAGTTGTGTTTCGTCTTATACGGTGGATTTCCGTGGAGTTGCTCGAAACTGTGAGACATCATGTAGACTAGTTATACTCTTGGACCTCTAAGGCGGCTATCACGTGCCTGACACGTGCGAATCTATGGTCTTCTGAGTAGCTTAACATAGCCAACGTGTTGAAGTTTTATTAGATTAAAGTGGGACGGTGCCACGCCACTGTAGAGGTTTGATCACGTGGACGACGTTTCACACAAGAGGAAATTATTGGTGCCATGTGGACCAATAAAGATTTCGAGCCTCGGATTTCAAAAATGGTGACGTCATATTAGCATGGTTTATTTTGTCTTTGTATTCTTTAATGTATTAAATTAGAAAGACCCGAGTCCCGACACAATTTATTCGAATAATAATAATAATAAAAAGGGTTATTGGCACTAGTGTCCCTGAACTTTACGTAAATTTACATTTTACCCCCTAACTTTTTTTTTAGGCGTTAAACCCCATGAATTCTCATTAATTGGTAAACAGTTTAATTTATTACCTCATGAACGCCTGTTTGATGGGGTATCTATAGTCAGATTTTACCAATTAATTAGAATTCAGGGGGTTTAAAGCCTAAAAATAAATTATGGGGTAAAATACAAACTTACATAAAGTTTAGGGGGCTGGTGCCAATAACCCTAATAAAAATAAGGTAGGATTCCACCTTGATGAAACGAGGCCACAATTGATTGGTGCTTTTTACCAGGATCTAACGGTGATTAGATTTCTAGTGGCTGTTTGCTTGTAAGGAAAAGAACATGAGCAGTCCACTATTGAATGAGTGGTTCCATTGAAATGGACAATTTATCTAACATCAAGTCATTAACAGTTGATTTCATGTATATAATATACATTAAAATTTAAAATATTATTGCATTTATGACGTGAGATTATTTAAATCATCATTTGGACTTTAGAGATTACAAAGAAGTTGAAGCATGTAAAAGCAATAAGAAATTTCGAAGCACTTAAAGGTGGGAAATTGGCCAATAATATAAGTTCTATGCTTTTTCTTTTTTTTTTTTTCTTTTTTTTTTTTGATAATAAACAACAACATAACAGAGGATTACATCAAAGGACCTAAGTCCAACCACAAATTCTCCCTAACGGAGGAAAAGGCTAACAATGCCAGCTGAAGAGCCAAGGTATTTTCAGACCTGGAAACAGCTAAACTCTTAATAATACCAACATCTAAAAACAAAGTCTTAATATCTTTCACAATGAAAATAGATTCCCCTATAAAAAGGTTGGAACCGTTGAGAATGGAAACCACCAAAGAAGAACAAACCTCAGCTAACTCAACTTTCAGACCGTAGAATTTGGCAAGCAACAAACCTTCACGAAGAGCAATCAATTCACTAATATGTACATTAAACTTCCCTATCAACTGATTGGACCGAGCTATTAATACCACCCCCTTATCATCTCTTATAGTAACCCCCACTCCAATAAACAAACCATTCTTACAAATAGCTGCAACAGAATTTAATTTTAACTACAAGTTACAACTTTACATCAAATAATAATAATAATATAATAAAATAATTTTAAAATGTCAAATCATGCAAATTTTCATATCACACCTAACATTTAATAATTATTTTTATTTTTATATAGCAGAGTTGAGTTAATTATTTAGGATTAGAATTATATATGATTTGAAATTGATGGGATCGGGATTAAATTAAAACTTAAAATGAATTGTAATTTGCTTTGTGCAACGTAGAATTAAACAATGATGAAATTTGAAAGCTTTTCATTTTTCTAAATTGTTTTCAACTACTGTATTTCCAATAAGAAAAAAAAAACAAATTTAATAATACATAATAAATAAAAAAATTTAATGAAAAATAAAATTGAATTGACCAATTGGAAATTTTTATTTTTATTTTTAATAATATGATATTCATAACCTTATTTATATTAATCTATATTCCATAAAATTTATTTTAAAATAATAACATTGAACGGTGGTAACCGGTGACAAATGTACACTTAAATGATACAGATTATATATTAATATTTAATATTTATTTAATTTTATAATGTATCGTGTTTAAAAATTTGAAAAGAATAACATAACACACGTATATGAGTCTAGATACGTTGATGCTTCCGTTGTCTGCTATCTAATTATAAACAAATGGTTTTTATAAAAAAATGAGGCAGGCAGTGAAGCACGCGCGACTAGTGGAATAATTCAAGAGTTTTGTTTGCCTTCCCAAATTTCCAAATCAAGTCAATACTACAAATATAAAAAATAAATAAATAAATAAATAAATAAAGAGTATTCAAATGGAATTATAAATACATGATTGAATATTCAAAGGTAGGCAAATAATAATATTATTAAATTTTATCCCTAAAGGGTGGTGTTGCTGGTCACTAGTGCGAGCAGTAGACTTGGACGTTGTGGGTTCGATACTTGACAATCATGTTTCGGCCTCGTGAGATTAATCTGGTCTGGACACCCACGGATACCAAATATATATATATATATATATTATTATCTCTTAAGGCCATTCGAGGTTTATCGGTTAACTTCAGGGCTTCGTGGGATTAATCTGATACCCACAGATACCAAATATATATATTCTTATTATTATTATTATTATTATTAAATGAACCGCTCTTTTATTTGATTTCATAGGTCACAAGTCACAACAAAAGAGATACTATATTTTATTCTAGTCAAGAATCTAATGACGAGTGACGACCATTCTCTGCTTCTGTTCTTGATATTTCAAAAATTTTAATTAAAATTATTAATAAAACACAAGATTCAGTTAGCGTGATCTACGTGCCATGTATATCCTCACATCGATCATTGTCTTGATGACCATAGGATATTATGATAGACTTTTTTTTTTTTGTTTTTTGTTTTTTTTTTTTGTTTTGAAGGAGATATTATGATAGACTTGCTTTGATTAATCACTAATTACTTTGTAATAAAAGTAAAATACCAATTTTTTTATTTTTTTATTTTTTTAATATCGTCCACATTTAACAAAAATTGACAGAGTCCATCGGGAACTTACGAAATTTAACTTTACAAGTACAGTTCAAAATGCAACTCTCACTATAATGAACAAATATGGTAGTATATTTACAATATCCAACCACCACCATGACAAAGGAACCTTGATATTAACACATTTATAGTTGGCGAATGGTGACATTCAATACCAAGTGTCACCTGACTTGGCAGTAGGAGACTTCAAAATTAAATTGCACCGTCAAGATACAAACCCACTAGAGTATATACAATTTCACATTTATTCATTAAATCGTAAAGTGTTAAGAGATTCCTTCTTAACATAGGAGTTGCATTCAAAACTATACATGTAAAAGCATAACCACGTTAGATCTCGTAAAAGTAAATGTGACATTTTCATAATTCAATGAAAAAGGTTTAATTGACCTAATTTGACTGAAGAAAATACAAACTATTTACTGTCAAGGATGTTACTCTAATGTTGATAGTTTTGAAATCACTTCATTGGTGTTGACATCTCTTTCAGTAGCAATTTTTTTTTTTTCTAACTTAATTTCTTTTATTAAACTAATCCTGTTCCCATTTTGGTGCGAGTAGTACAACTTTGAATCAAAATCTATTATATATATATAAGGGAAAAAGACTTTTGCCCTCCAGTTCACCAAAAAAAAATAAAAAAAAAATAGAATTTTACTAGCTAATCGCCACTCATTCTTGTAATCAGCAGCTTCTTTAAATATTCGGTCTCATGGATTTATCTACGTATCAGACCTGTGGGTGTTGCGTCTCAAACCGAAACATTATCACTTATTAGACTAATCATATTGAATATTTGATTCTTCCTATTATTATTTGTCATATATAAAAGATTTTATATAGATACCTTTTTATATTTTGGTTTGAATTTAAATTTAAGTTACTTCCATATTATTTTATGTTTCTATTTAATGTAATACTGTATGTCTGTATGCCCATAAATAGGCTTCTATTCTTATAGAATTAAAATTACAAATAATAAAAATTATCCATCCCTTTTATATTTTTTACCGATTGAATGAACACCTTTTTACCGATCATCAACGAAATTTAAATATAAACTTGAAATTTTTTCAAGCACTACACTATTCATTAAACAACTATTTATAAACATCAGTATTAATTGGTCATAAGCTCTCAAATTATTCTTTTATTAAAAAAATATATAAAATATTAGAATTTCAAGATAATATAAGTGATATGTATTATGTAGTATTTTTTTTGGTTTACACCATCCGGTTTCCAGGTGGGGCGGATCCACCATACGGTGCAATCAACCTAGACCACACCCCGACTAATCCGGACTCGCACTGGGTCGGCTCACTAAGGGGTAAGTGCTCTCAATATGTGTAGCTCCGTTCACAAGGGGAGTTGAACTCACGACCTTGCTTAAGGGATGAGAGCGCCGAACCACTCACACCAACACATGATTGGTTTATGTAGTATTTAAAAAGGGGTAATATCACTAAAGTCTATACTTTTTTGGTGAAATGTCATATATTTAAACGTTTTTGTTATATTAGCAACTCCAGTCCCTTATTTTTTTCAAAATATATCATTTAGTCCATTTGACTAAAATATTAATGATAAACTCTAACTATATATATATAAATACAATAATAAATAACAAAAAAAATATTTTCTAAAAAAATAATATTTAAAAAAAAAAACTAATAGATTATGGAAAATATAAAGTTAACATAAATAATAAATTGAAAGTATTTTCATAAATTTTAAAAAACAAAAAAAAAATAGAAAGTATTTCAAAATAAAAAGAATTTTTTTTTTTTTAAAGAAAATGGATCTACACCATTGGATCAATCCAAATCCAATGGTGTGGATCCATTTACTTAAAAAAAAAAAAAAAAAAAAAAAAAAAAAAAAAAAAAAAAAAAAAAACTTTTTTTTTTAACTTTTTGAAATAATTTTAATTTAAAAAAAAATACTTTCAATTTAGTAATTATTTATTTTAACTTTAAATTTTCCATAATCTATTAGTTTTTTTTTTTAATTATTGTTTTTTCTTTTTTTAGAAATTCTTTTTATTGTTTATTTATTTTTAAAACTCAATAAATCATTTTAACTAGGGTAAAATTATATTTATATATAGTTAAAGTTGATCATTAGTATTTTGATCAAATATTCAAATGGTTGGAGCCTTGCAAATTGCAATTGATTAGGGGATCGGATATACATACAACAGTGATCCGAGATTTCACGTATCATATATTCATATATATATATATATATATATATCTAAATTTGATAGGTTAATATTTTTAATTAGTCTGCTTCTTAGACTGTTGTTGCAATAATACAAGTTATTAGTTTATTACATTACGTACGCTTGACGATAACTACATAAATGACCGAACACCTATTTTCATTTTTTATTTTTTTTTTGAATATACAACAACTGCTGGGACCTGGCAAGATTGGACTCTACTAGCGCAGCCCGGATTACAGCTCCCACAAGCGGGGAGAGAGCACCCACAATTGGTGGGACACCAAACCACCCTTGGGAGTAAAGGCCAAGGGGGACAAATAATTAAATATATACACGTACACATTAGGCGTTGAACCGTGGTGGTGAAGGCTCCCAGGGGAGAGTCCGACCACATTGGCTAGAGGCCCAAGTGTATCTATTTTCATTTCGATGGAGACTAATCTGCAGGCCGATATAATCATTGCAATTTTTTATAATTAAAACAATTGAATATTTAGAGTAAATTGTTCCTTGATGGACTCTAATTGATGTATCAATTTTTTATTTTTAAATTACAACAACGGTTGAGACCTTGCGAGATCGGACTCTTTCATTACCCAAATTTAGTGTCTAAATCCGGTGCCCAATGTAGACAATTCATTTAAATCGTGCAAATCTAATACAATTTAAATGAATGGTCTACAGTGTTACCACGTCATTTGGGAACCAGATTTGGACATCAAATTTGGACAATATAGCATTACTATATATATATATATATAATACAAATTCATTCACCCTTTTCTTCAAGATTCTTTTTCTATCATAATTACATGTATTTAGTTCAAGATTCATTATCCATTCTTTGTTCTTTTTTTTGGATTGTTAAGTTGGTGGAATTGATAAGTGATAAGACTTGCCTTGGTACAACTACTTGTTAGAAAATGAAAACCATTACTATATATATATATATAAACAATTGCAAATTTGCCATGCCCATGTAGTGTGTGGGGCACCAGAGGTGGCTCAACGGTATCGAAGGCCTTCAACAAATCCTTTAATGAGACCTTATATATCGAAATCAATAGCATACAATCAAATAATTAAAATAATGAACAAATACATTAACAATAAAAAAGAAAAAAAAAAAATGGAAAAACTAATTTAGAAAATTTTAAAACAACAGAACCTAGAAAAGAACTATTAATCTGAGAATAAATTAGTAGGAAAAAAAAAATAGGAATAAATTTTCAAATTATAACTTTGATTAAAACATTTTGAGAAAGTGTTTTGGATGAAAAACTACATTAGAACTTATAAGTTGTTGATTTATAAAAAGAATTAAAATTTATTAAAATGTAATTTATTTCCTTATCTTTAGGAAGCCTATATCTTTTTTTTTTATACTAGATTTTAGAAGACCTCCAAGAATAATCTACGAGTAACAAATAAAAAAAAAATAATAATAATTTGATGCCTTAGGCGGTTGCCAAAGAAGATTGATCTTATCTATATAATCTGGTAATACAGTAATGTAATATCGTTTGTAATGTTTTTTTTTTTTTAAAAAAAAAAAAAAATCTAACCTTTTTCTCTTATTTTAATATTCTTATAATGACCCTGATGAAATTCAATCTATTTTAATTATTTTTGATGATTTTTTTTTTTTTGAGAAGAAGTTTAATAAAATCTATTTATAAATAAAATTTTAAGAAAATTAGTGCTCTAAATGTTTTCAATTTTTTTTTTACCGGATATTTTATTATCATTCACAAAAAAGAAAAAAAAATTGCATCAAATTCATTAGAAAGTTGTTATGAATATTAAAGTAATTATTTTTAGCTGAACCACTATATATTTCAATAATTAGGAAAAGAATATCAATTAATTAATTAATTAATTAATTTATTTATTTTTTGAGACCCTAAGAATAGATCTAATAAATATAATAATCACTCACGTAAGTATGCTGTATTAAGCCTTTAATACAAAGCTTGTAGAATCTAATCTCGTCAGATCCCGACAGTTGTTATACATTAATTCAAAAAAAATAAAAAAAATAAATAACAAAGTGTATTAAAACATTTATACGTTCATTCAATAAAATATTTTATACATATATTTTATATGAAAAAACTATCAACTAGAATAATAGTATTGAATTTAAATTTATACATACATGAATCCATACAACATACGGTGGGGTAATACGTTTGTCCCATCAAAACTTTTGTTGATACCCAAATACATATAAAAAATATTAAATATATATATATATATATATAAATAAATGGATCCCCGACTTCACTGCATTCAACATCAGATTACAACCAATAATTGATATGAATTGAACTATTGAAGCAGTGGGTTCTCATCTAGACAGAAGTCCAATCAATGGCATAAATCTATTTTTCTAAATATTTATAATAACAAGTTTACATAGAAGTTTATAAAGAAAGTCCCACTAAAGAAATATTAATTATTCTATCTATATCATACCAAACCTAATTAAAGATAATGATTAATCAATATTCATTAATCAATCATCACAGCTGATTTTTCAGATTTTTTTTTTTTTTTTTTTAGCTTAGAATATTAATATAAATTCTAAAGAAAAACAAAACTCAATATAATTATTACAACATCTAGGGTAGGCAATACCCATAAATATAATTGGCCTAAAAGAAGACAGAAAAATAAAAACTAGGCAATAACTGGGGTAGGTGGGGTCTGGGTTTGGGGGTATAGTTGATGACTGATGGGTCTTTCTATAGAAACAACAACAAAAAAAAAAAAAAACATGTAAGTGAGAACAAAAGAGTCAAGTGTCAAGTCATGACATTTAATTAATTGAACCGAGCCATGCAGTTTCCAAGCGGTAGTGTGTTTTTTGTTGGCAAGTAGTCAATTATAGTAACTGGTTAGGTCGTTGTAGACTATCCAAACAGAATGTGTATGGATTTTTATTGGAGATGAGAATTCTTCTTTTATCCAAACTCTTCTTCTTCTTCTTCTTCGATTCGATCACCTATTGTTAGTATAATTATCAACCATATATTAATTAGGATAATTTGGTTTTGTCTGGTATAATTAGAGTTATGTTTAGGCAAGTTTAAGGCCACTCGAATTGAGATATTACTGACTAAATGAATGGTGTTTATTATAATACTATCAAGATATATCTAACAATATTGATGATTAGAGCCGTGTTTAGATAGTCTTAATTTGTATTAATATGCAAGCTTAATTTTAAGTATTTAAATATCATGCATGTGTGTACATGTCACCAAGTAAAAAATGAAAAAGGAAAAAGGAAATTTCATCATTTCATGCTTGTGTTGTGTGTCGTGTTGAAAGACATTTGATTTTTTTTTTTTTTTTTTTTAATTTATGAAATGGAAATTGAAAAATGAGTGCCTGTGTCCTAATCAATAAATACAAATCAAAGTATAACTAGTCATGTATATGACCATAAAATAAAAAAATTGTAACACATGTTTTGTTAATATCTATATATATATATATATATATATAAATCAATTGACATAGTGGTGATCATGATATGGAGAGGGTAATTAGATTGCTTATTGTTTAGCCAAATAAATTCATTGGTGGTGGCCGGTGGGTCTTTAAAATAACCATTGAATAATTCTTGGAGCAATATTCCTACTTCTTAATTTAGTTTTTATTTATTTATTTATTTATTTATTTATTATTTTTACATTGTTTATTGAATTCTTTGTAAATAATTTATCTATTTATTGATTATTTTTTGCCTTAAACACCTGGTTTAATGTTTTTCTAAATTGGGAAACTCCTTTGTGTCTAAACTAGCTGAAACAGCTTTGGTCTCTAGTAGAGAGCAGTTGTGGCTGCACAATTGGTCTTCTAATTGTAATTTTCTGCTGTAACGTTTGCTGTTCATATATATAAAAAAAAAAAAAAAAAAGTATAACGAAAATATTTCAATAAAAAAAAAAAAAAAAATGTTTTGCTAAATAAATGTGGTGATAAACATGATTTGGTATGAAAACTTTTTTCATTATTTGGTTTGAGTTTTTATAGCTTGAGGTTGGTTAAATTAGGTAAAGGGAAAATCTAAAACATATTCACAATGACAACTTCTCTCATCTTAAATAAAATAAGATTATATTTTATGTATTGGGTCGATATTGGATATTACCGGGTTGAATAAACCCTCTTTTTCGGTAAGCTACATTGGGTGGTGATAGCATAAAACAATGTTAGATTGAATAAGCACCCTTTATTGCCATACATGGATAATATATATTCCATTTCAAATCACGACGTGAATATTAATGCAGTAGCGCATGCTTTATGGCTCTTTTTTGGGTAGAAGTGGTTCCTCTACTCATAAACAAGTTTGTTTTGAAAGATATAGTATTTGTAATCTCTCTTTTGTTTAATGAAGTTTACAATTTTCAATATGTATATATATAGGGTTCTTCTTTAGTAATATCGGTTATGAAAAACAATTAATTAAGGACTGCGATTAAGTAGCATTACATAATCGTATGAAAATTAGTTAAAACTTTTCACTGTAGAGCTGACTACGGAATTATTGTATGTATAAAGTAGGAACCCTTTCAAAAGATAATTAACCCTAGATTCCTGCCTCAATTAATTACAAAATGTATGGGTAAATTTGAACCATAGAATGCAGAGGAAGTAGACAAGACAGAGAATAGCCGCTTTTTTTTTTTTTTTTTTTTTTTTTTTTTTTAATCCAGAAAGTTGTATTCTTGTAGACTAAAGAATCTAAGATTTATGGGTAAATTGTTGGCATCAATTAGTTTACAATTTTTCTGGGGTCCCTGTGTTTTCCCAGTTGCTTTTCTTTGTTTGGGTCTGTTTTGTGCAGCCCTGTTTCTCTGTTGCTCTGTTGTGAGCTATCAAAAATAAAAAATAAAAAATAAAAAATTTATATAAATCATGTTTTAATAAACATATCATCAAAGCAAAAGTTGTAAACAGTAAACACAGTGCCCCCATGTCCATGTGGACCATGTGTGACAACATCAGTTTCCAAGAAACAAGTTGAGACTTGAGAGGCTAACATAAACTGTTATAAATTTTTGAAGAGTTTAGGGGTATCAATGTCAATTAGCCTTGACATGACATTATTCTTGCTTTTGTTTTGTTTTGTTTGCTTGTTTCTGCCCTACCAATTTTTTTATGCTATTATGAGATTTAAGAAACTTGGACATAAAAATCTAAGAGAATAAAGTGAAAAAAAGGGCATTTTGTGGACCAGCTACCCCCTTATCTTTTTGTTTTTTCATTTTCATGGTAAATATCATTCATGTTTTAATATTCTACCAAATTAGATTAAATTACAAATCCAAACGCATGAAATACAACTAGTTGTATACCCTTTGTTTAAACTTTATCCAAAATGAAGATTATTGTAAAATGGACCATCCAATTAGTTGGGCTGCCATTTTTGAAATGAATAGTACCCATCATTATAGTGATAGATGAGTGAGAGCAAATGCAATCAATAGAAAAGTTAAAGTGGGTAATGTTACGATCGACAAAACACACATCGAGCGTGGTGTGTGGTGTCTATTTATGTCTCTTATCCATATTGGTTAAGGTGCAAGTGCAATGCTTTCTTGAATCGGCCCCATAACAAGTTTGTTTTTAGTGGACAATTTGCCAATTTGGCTCTCAAGACTTGCAAATTGTTTGACCATATCCATTTATTATATGTATATTTTAGCTGAAAAGGGTTGTGGGAGAGAAATTCCTAACAAGGTTTTATTAACTTAATTACTTCTTGTTTATGTCAATTTCATTTATTCCATGTATATCATATAGGTAGTTTGCTAAAGTTTGGTTTACGATGATCACCGCTCAATGTGGTTCGGTGATAAAAGACGCTCATTTAGTCTGGAAATATCCCAAGTTTACACCGATATAATCTAATTACAATTCTTGACCAGTTTCAATAAAGTACTATGTTTGGTCAAAATATTGCTAATCAGTTAGCTATAGACACATAAATAATTGGTCAAAATTGCCCAAGTCAATAAATCTAGGTTTTATAAGTGGTCCAATTTTTCACTCAATTTCAATTGGAGAAATGTTAGTGTACCCATGCAACAATATTATGTCATGTGACAAGGATGGACTCCTGTTGACACGTATTTTTCATTATTTCATACCATATAAGAAAATTTTAATGATAAGGTGCATTGGACAAGATGACATTGGTTCAGTAGTAAAATCTCTCATACCTGCACCACGAATTTACCGGTTCGAGTCCTCTCCCTCCCTTCTATTGAGTAGAGTTTTCAAAAAAAAAAAAAAAACTTTTGTTTGTATAAATTATAAAAAAATGTTGACAATATATTTATAATAAAAGAGTAGTTGTATGGTGTAATATTTAAAATTTATAAAAGGGGGTTTAGTCAATTCATAAGTTTTAAAAATGCTTTTGGGAAAAGCCTAAATTTTGGGTTTGTCCTAGTAGACATAAAATAACTTTTATAGAGGGTAATTGAAACAATTCATATATTAAAAAGCCGTTTTAATTTTTGCCAAATAACCAAAAAAAACTTTAAAAACAGCTTCTAGCATTAAAAAAAAAAAAAATGCTTTTGGCCTCTACAAAAGCCATAAGCACAGAAGCATTTACATTTGTGAACATTACAAAAACCTTGCTTGAGCTAGTTGTCATGGCCCGCTACATCCAAAGCCCGGATTCCAGCCAAAAAGCCTAAAAAGTACACTAACAAGGCCAAGTAGCTGGAACATTATAGAGATCTCCAAAAAAGTCTAGCATTGGTCTGCTTCTAGAAGTCTCTAGATGATGAAAGACTCTAGACCTTTCTAGAGCACTCTTGTACATACTAAATACATGTAGATAGATGTAGGAAATATATAGATACATGTAGTCTTGTGTATGAATAATCTAGAAACTTGTACATAGTTATGGATTATTCTGGAGGACAAACCTTCACCATTGGATCAAATTGATCCTAACCATTCATTGAGGAGGTGGCTCACTATAAATAGCCAACCCCTCTCATTTGTAAGGCATCTAAGTCAATCCAAGCCTTCAAGCATTCAAGCATTGTAAAGCTTTCTTATTAGCAATACAACTTGTCTTATTTCCAACCAAGATCTTCTTAGTCCCTTTTCTCTAGTCTCTCTTGTGTGTGTGAGAGTGACAAGCAAGGCTTACTTAGCAACATTGCCTCAAAGTTGTCTAAGTACCGCACAAGATTTCCGCTGCGTAATCTAAGCCCGTGACAGTTGGTATCAAAGCCTGGTTAAAGCAACCACAACTAGTTCACGAAGCAATGGCGTCCGACAGAGAAATTGCTACTAGAGCAGAGGAGCAAGCGCGAGGTCATGACGAGCAACCCTCCCACACCAAGCGAGGCAAGTCCAAAGGTTCGTCCAAGGATGCCTTGGAAGCTCGGATGGTTGACTTAGAGGACACCCTCTCCGGCATGCAGGTCAGCTTAAGTGATGCCATTAATCGTCTCGATAGCCTAGAGACAGATTATGGCGAGATCACCAAAGCAACCAAGGCCACCATCCGAGAGTTCCAAAAGGGTGTCAAGGAGGACGCTTGCTTCCTCACCCAAGAGATTTGCAACCTCCGCAATTTCGTGGAGCACGAGTTGCGAGCTATACAAACGGAAGTGGAGGAAATCCACACCGAATGGGCTTCGCATCGAAATAGCCCATCAGTCAGCTTTGGTGCCACCACAAACACCAACACCAACACCAACACCAACACCATCCAAGTCCCTAAACCATCCACTTACAGTGGCAATCGGAAAGCCATGGAGGTGGAGAATTTTCTCTTTGGCCTAGAGCAGTACTTCGAAGCCAAGGGAGTTAGGGACGATGCCACTCGGATCGCCAATGCTCCCATATTTCTTCGGGATTCCGCCCAACTATGGTGGAGACTCAAACAAGGCAACACCATCAATCCCATTACCTCTTGGGATGAGTTCAAAAGGGAACTCACGAAGCAGTTCTCTCCCACCAACGTCGAGAAGGAGGCCCATGGCCACCTCCGTCGCCTTAAACAATCGGGGTCTATCCACGACTATGTCAAGGGATTTCCGTTGCATAATCTAAGCCCATGACATAGTGCTATATATACAAATTGGTTTCTTGTTTAAACTTATCTAATTAACTATCTTGGGTACTAATACCAACTTGATTTGAAGAACTGGTGTATATACATTTTCACTAAGAATTTGGCAAGTCTTCTCATAGTAAGTCTCCCACTGTAGACAAACCGCAAAGATGACACCTAGACAATGAGAGAGTAACAGAATTGAGAAGATTTTATTTTGACCAAAGTAGCTTTTGAATAACCATAAAAGGAAATCAAAAAAACAAAATCCATCTTAATTTCCTTTGCCCATCTTAAACCAGGCTAAGTTGAGAGTAGATACAAAAAAGAAATGGCTACAACTATGAGGTGATGCTACAACACTACTGACCTTCATGAGCATATCCAATTACCGGTACTCAATACCTATAGTATCTTTATATGATTTCAAATAACACATAGGAGTTTGCAAAGATAATATGCTGTCCAAATCACACTCATGTGCTTCGTGCAGCCAACTTTGGTTATGTGATCTCGATGCTTTAAGAACTCTATTAGGACTAACATAAGCTGAGTGACATGATAGAGTCCGAGATATGGAATGGAATTGAGATATCTTCCCATTTGAGTGGTTTCTCTTTTGAAGCTTCTGCTGTGATTGAATTATTGCTCTCAATCGCCCCTTTTGGTTGACCACTAACGGGAAACTGACTGAATTAACTGTTACCGAGTGGTGCTTAGGGTCCTCAACCTCAATGCACGAAGTAGCTGGTTTCAGTGGCAATCTGCCTTGCTTCCATGAAACGAATGACTGCTGTAGCCTAGATGGAACCTGCAGAGTACCAACAAAGTAACAACAATATAATCTCAAGTCGAAAGCCAAAATGGAATCACTTCACACAGAAAAAAGGAAGAAAGAAATGTCATTAAAAACCAATAAAAATATGGTATCAAGTTTTTGGTGATCCAATTTAATTTAATTCAAATGAATGAAATCTCATCTAATTAATTGCCAGCAATATTATCAGAATAACTGCCACAGCAAATATACAATGTCACATGATTCTCGAGAAATTTATAAAGTGAAAGAAATCTAAATAATTACTTCAAAGTCAAAAGTACCCGTGAATCAAGTGTAGTAGCTTTTATATTGCAATATTAAGTCTATTATCAACATTATCCGCAAAAAACTTTCCTTCTTTTCTTTCCAAAATACATATTTCATGAAGCTATATTGGTAAATAAATAGTTATCAAACAAGGACATATGCAATTTTAGGTCTTCTTTATAAATTATAATTTCAAAACGCTTAAATTGTTAGCTTATAAGAGAAAATAATGACATAAAGACAATGTTAGTGCTGATAATCATTGGTCAAACAAGCTGAGATTTAGGCAATCTCCATTTGGTGCTTAGTTTTATTTTTTCAAATGGAAACAAGAACATGTTAAGAAGGGAAAAAAAAAAAAATCTTTCCACAAAGAAGGTGAACAAGCTAATTATAAATGACAGCCACTAGAGCTAAACGCAGGACCTTCAAGAAATGATCCCCTCAAAAGCAAAAACAAAAATAGAAACTAAAGTAGCTCCCCCTTCTATGTTTATTCTCACTTTATAATATTTTCATAATTGTTTCTTTATTTTCTGCCCATTATAATAAGCAAGTCTATGCACCGTGTCTTCAACAATCAAACATATAAAATAATAAAATATATAGTTATAACTCCAGACAATACCCAGACCATGTTTGTACCATTTATAGTTCAAATTTGTTCTCCAGTAGCATACTATGGAAAAGAGTATGTATCCACTATCCACTCTTTGGTCAAAGTTTATAAGATTGATGCCTATTTAATAATAAAAATAAAACCCATATACTTCATATTTTCAAAATAAGATTATGATAAGGTTTATTATCATAATGGCAATTATGGTGATTAATTCAAAAGCTAGATTATCAACCACAGGAAAAATCAGTTCAACCACTGCAACAAACAATTACTCTTGTAAATATGTTACTTATATTATTAATCTTAGTTAATTGCTTTTGTGAGGCTCTTGCAATAACATCTGCTATCAAAAAGCATAAATGAAAAGCATCCACAGATGTAAAGCCAAGGTATTAAAACTTATAGGAAAGCAAAAGACTTTTCTCAATGATTATTATGCTATAGAAATTCCATTGAATTCAGAACTCACCGATGAAACAAGGCTACAAGAAGCAAAAGACAATGACGATGAAGAGAATGGAGATTTCCCTGGCTTTTTACCCTTCTCGACATCCTTTGTTGAGCTCTGATCTGCAGTAACAGTGCCAAAACTGGATGGTGCAGCATCATCCTCTTCTTCCTCTTCCTCTTCCTCTTCCTCTTCATCTTCATCTCTATCTTCCCCCGCCACTTCTACTTTATCTTCAGCTTCCTTCAATTTAGCTGTAGCATTCTCAGTTTGGCTGGCTAAAGCAGAAGTATCTTCTTCTTCTTCCTCCAGACCCATTTCCATTTTCTTCTCTTCCTCTTTCTCTTTTAACCTCAACTCCTCATCCATTTCCTCAAGAGCCTCTTCCAGACACAATTCAGCTTCTACTAACTCAAGTTCTTTTTCAATAACCTTCAGTTTCATCTCACTAGCATTCTTCTTTTCTTCAGCCCATTTCCCTAACTTATCAAACATTGGTTTCAGTGTATTTTCTACTGCCATTACAAGACGCTTCCCCATATTTGGATTTTCCTTAACCTCTTCTAGTCCATAAAACTCATCAAAACCTAGTGGCAGAAACTCAATCTTCTCAGGATCCACATCTTCCCCTTCTTTCAAAGGTGGCTGCCAAAATAATCGAACTCCATATTTCTCGTCTTCAATATAATTTATTAATCGTCCAGTTGGTGTGTGAAGGATGAGGGGATCTTCTGTATAAATAAGCTTTGACGGATCTTCAGGATCAGGTTCTGGTTCCTTGTTAACGAGAACAAATTCGGGAGGCTCTTCTGATAAAGGAAAATTGTAACAGACATCAGGCATAGCACATGCATCGGTTGCTGAAGAACTCAATAAAACTAGCAGCAAATGCATCTGAGAAGAGTCCGATATAAGAATGCTAATTGTGAAAGTGCCAAACCACATCATTGTTAATTCAATGTAAACAAAATTATATCCTTTTCTCTCCTTTTATCTCATCCATTTTACACTAACTATTAGCAAAAGATATAGAAGAAAGATTCAAGATAGTTTGTCTTTGTGGCATTCAAGAAACATCACTTGCCTTTCTTATCACATAAATGACCAAACCTTGATGTGAGTTGTTTGATCCTAAGACCTCTTACTCAACAATAAGAGACCTCACACATCACTCGTTTTTGTAGAAATTAAACACTTGGTTCCGAGGAAGTAAGGAACAAAGGGAGAAAAAGTAGAAAGGGGAACAAGAGAAAATGCTTAAGACTCTAATGGAAGGAATGAGGAATGGCTAAATGCATATCTTTTTTTCTCTTGATACTCAAAATTTGCCAAACCTTTTTACTATCTATTGGGCCTTAAATTAGGGACTATTGTCAATCCCCACAACCATGGTAATCATGAAGTTCGTGGGATATAATATAATCCCAAGTAGGTGGCCCCGATGAGATTTCCAAAGGCCTTTCACCACTCAACCCCCCTTTGGGGTTAGATGAGGTTGTGCACATCAAAAGCAAGCCCTTGATGGACCTTACCACCAGCATGGCAAGTAAAAATTGTTGATGGCGCCAAAGATGTGTGTGTGTATCTTTTTTTCTCTTGATACTCAAAAGTCAAAATTCTCCAAACCTTTTTACTATCTATTGGGCTTTAAATTAGGGATTATTGTCAATCCCGAAAACCATGGTAATCATGAAGTGTGTGTGTATAGAAGGAAAGAGCAATGACTACATGCATATCTTTTTTTCTCTTGATACTCAAAATTCTCCAAACCTTTTTACTATCTGCTGGGCTTTAAATTAGAGAATATTGTCAATCCCCACAACCATGGTAATCATGAATGATACACTCAAAATTCTCTGTTGGAAAGTGTTGACTAAGGAGTAAAATCCTAGGAGGATTTCTAGGAATTAATTTCCTATAACTGTGGACTTGTAAATTAATTGTTAGTTGATTAGCTAAATGTTAGGAATTAATTAGTTAGCATTTATAGCCTTAATTGTAGGCTAAGTAAGGAAACTTCTCTTGTATATATATGCCCTATTGTAACTATTTGAATATTCAATCAATACATAAGAATCTTCATGGTATCATAGCCTTAACAAATTGTTTAGGGTTCTTTTGCTACTTTCTATTTTGTTCAGAGCCTATAACTCTTAAGGTTTAATTTTTTCCTTCTCTTTTCTCTACCCGCTACAGGTTTTTTTTGGCTGAAATTAACTCCATGTTTTTTCCTACACACTCAAGTCCAAATTCAAGACTAATGTGGGTTATCATGGAAAAATCTTCACTGCCTTAATGGATACTGGTTCCTCACGGAATCTTTTGGCGTAAGCTGTGGTGGACCAGTTAGGAATCCAGCCACAGCCTTACTCTAGCGAGATTCAAGGTGTGAATGGCGAATCTACATCCGTGGATGGATTGCTGGATGTTCATGTTCGGATTGGTAAATGGATTGGGACGTGTACCCTACTAGTTCTACCCTTGGATAACATTGATTGTATCCTTGGGATGGACTTCTTTATGTCCAACAAGGTCACACTTACACCACATTTAGGTGGGTTGCTGATCGGTGACAGGACCAACCAGTATTATGTATAAGCAGGATTCAATTGTGACAAGGAGTGGCCAGTTCGATTTCAGGAGTTGACTATACCCAAAGAGGGGGATCTAGCAATGATTGAGACATTTGGGGCAACAATTGATCATTCACTGGAGATCCCAAATGACAACTCGATAACTATTCATGCTAGTGCTTCTCTTGCCCAAACAAGAACAGACTTCAGGGACGGTGATTAGTAGTGCTAATATGCAGGATGGGCTCTATTATTTTGAAGACAATATAAATAAGTCGGCTTTGTTTTCAAACAGTTATGTAAGTTCTCTGTCTGTAAAAACCGACTTATTTATACTGTCTTCAAAATAATAGAGTCTATCCTGCATCTTAGCACCTGCCAATCACTGTCCCTGAAGTCTGTTCCTGTTTGTGCAAGAGAAGCACTAGCATGAATAGTTACCGAGTCATCATTTGGGATCTCCAGTGAATGATCAACTGTTGCCCCAAGCGTCCCCCTCTTTGGGTACAGTTAACTCCTAAAATCGGACTGGCCACTCCTTGTCACAATCGAACCCAGCTTATACATAATACCAATTGGTCTTGTCACCGATCGGCAACCCACCTAAATGTGGTGTAAGTGTGACCTTGATGGACACAAAGAAGTCCATCCCAAGGATATAGTCAATGTTATCCAATGGTAGAACTAGTAGGGTACACGCCCCACTCCATTTACCAATCCGAACATGAACGTCTAGCAATCCATCCACAGATGTAGATTCGCCATTCACACCTTGAATCTCGCCAAAGTAAGGTTGTGGCTGGATTCCTAACTGGTCCACCACGGCTTTCGCCAAAAGATTCCGTGAGGAACCAGTATCCAATAAGGCAGTGAGGATTTTTCCATTGATTTCCATGATAACCTACATTAGTCTTGAATTTGGACTTGAGTATGTAGGAAAAAACATAAGAGTTAATTTCAGCCATAAAAAAAAAAAAAACGGAGTACTGTAGCAGCACTATAGCGGTTAGAGAAAAAAGAAGAAAAGAGAAGGAAAAAAAAAAAATTGAAACAGTAAACCTTAAGAGTTATAGGCTCTGAAAAATTTAGAAAGTAGCAAAAGAACTCTCAAAAATTTGTTACGGCTCTGATACCTTGAAGATTTTTATGTGTTGATTGAATATTCAAATAGTTATAATAGGGCATATATATACAAGAGAAGTTTCCTTACTTAGCCTACAATTAGACCTACAATTAGGCCTACAATTAAGGCTATAAATGCCAACTAATTAATTCCTAACATTTAGCTAATTAATTAGTCAACTAACAATTAATTTACAAGTCCACAATTATAGGAAATTAATTCCTAGAAATCCTCCTAGGATTTTACTCCTAGAAATCCTCCTTAGTCAACACTTTCCAACATTCTCCAAACCTTTTTACTATCTATTGGGCTTTCAATTAGGGATTATTGTCAATCCCCACAACCATGGTAATCATGAAGTTCGTGGGATATAATATAATCCCAAGTAGGTGGCCCCGATGAGATTTCCAAAGGCCTTTCACCACTCAACCCCCCTTTGGGGTTAGATGAGGTAGTGCATATCAAAAGCAAGCCCTTGATGGACCTTACCACCAGCATGGCAAGTAAAAATTGTTGATGGCGCCAAAGATGTGTGTGTGTGTGTGTGTGTGTGTGTTTATATATATATATATATGTGTGTGTGTGTGTGTGTGTGTCGATATGTAGAGGGAGAGAGAGAGAGAGAGAGAGAGAGAGAGAGAGGAGGAGATACCATTTTCCCACCAGTACTCAAGCTCAGCAGGCATAGGTATCCTGAATGGAGATCTGTAGAAGGAGTTTAACCAGATTTCTCTTTCCTGATCAATCTCATGCACGTATGTTTTCCAAAAATCAGGAACCTGCCAAATGAACATACTTATTTCTCATTCCCTTATATGATCTAGAATTGAATCCACCATACAAAAATAAAATTCAATTTACCTCATAAAACTGGTTAATGAAGCCAGGGGCCATCCACACATCTTCTTCCTCATAAAAATATGGATGTTGGGGATCACTATAAGGACCCCTTGCTTCTCTGACCACTGTGACAAGAGGTGAAGTTTTTAACATTATCAGTGGTCAAAATTTGTAAAGCAAAGACAAAAAATAACTCCAAAATCATGCAAAAGTTAAAATTTCGTGAAAGAGCAATATATTTTGAAACAGGGCTCAGTCCATCCCCAAGCATAAGGGCAAAACTTGGTAAAATTGTGCTCAAAACCCATGATCTTAAGGGATGTCCAAAGTTCCATTAAGGTTTTCTGATGATCTCCCATATTGGAGAATATGGGATCAGTCAACGGAACAGCATCTCAGATATTCAATATCTTTACACATGAATTAGGCATCACACATTTGCACTGAACATCTATTTTTTCAGCACTTGGTCACCAAGTACAAAATGACAAGTTATAGGGTAAATCTTCCTCACAAGTTATGGGATTAACTGTGAACTTTCTAAACAACACAATACTTTGCAACTAAAAATAGCTCTTCTGATAAAAATGTAAATAATACGTACTTCCATCTGGTTTGTTAACGAACATCCGTGCTTTAGCAGCAGCTACTTCTGCAAGACCTGCATGCAGCTGAAAGGCACATACCATGAGCAAAATAACTCTTTTTTCTTCTTATCTTTTCCTCAACAAAATTCATTAAATAGTCAATATACCGCAACAGTTTCTTCATCACAACCCTCAGAATTCTCCAATAGCTCCCCGAAGTAAAATCTACCCTGCATGCATATAATAAACATAAAGCTGAGTATTCAAGCCAATATGCATCAGTTTAGGTTAATTACTATATGGATTATGGAAGGAGGATATTTAACAAGGCATGATAATAGCAAAAGTTCAAGCACATGGTAGATATGGACATCCACCCTAATCTTAACATCATAAATCAAGGATACTTTCTATAAATATTACTTGATTAAAATCTTTTCATCCGTAATTTTGACTTAATATCTTCAGATCTTTTTTTTCAAAGGTGCAATTTGTAAGATAATGGAACTTCAGAAGTATACTATGTCCAACACCATTTTGCATCCTAAATAAATCAAGGTGAGCCCCCAAGTTAACAAAATCTGGAAACAGGACAAGATTAAACTATTGGTGCTAGTATTTGAGGGACCTACATATATGGGGCGCTCGTTGACTTCATATAAACCACATCCATGCATTCGGCCATGCTTCCACTGACCAGCATAGCGGTACCGACCTTTCTCCCTGGAACAGATACACTATAATCAATAACACCATAAAAGATACCTCGGCACAAAAAAAGAAAAAGACAACAAATCATGTTTCCAGGTCATATGTGGAATTGTAAATCTTACCAAGTAACAGCTTCTTATTAGACACTTCTTGTTAGACCAGAGAACTGTTGAGCTTAGGTTAATTTAATTTGGCTACTAAAAAATCAATTTTTTTATAGGGTATTTTCTGATGAGTAAGCTCAGTTTTGATCATAAACTATTATCCTATACTGGTATCTTAATAACTCATCAACCAATCAAAATACATGGTTGTGACTCATGAAGTTGTAATCAAAAAAGTTCTCTAGGAACCATGATTGTCCATTTTGCTTCAATCCACTTGTGAGAGGATTAAATTATCAGCACATGAAATTGCAAAGACAACTTTGAAAGATTGACAAACAATCTTATTTAGAATATTTTCATGTATTAACCTAGGGCATGCTTATAATAATTATTACATGGACAATGGCCATTCCTCTCTTTTCTGTATCTTCTCATAACAACTGTCAATTAATTTAGAGCCTATTGTGATAGGCATCCAATCAGGAGAACAGCAAACAATTCTTACTACCTCCCAAATTCGACATTCTTTAGCACAAAAGTAAGGCATATACTAAAAATATAGGGAATCTTCACTTACCTTAGATGCCCAAACTAGTAGCCTTAAGATAAAGCCTAAGTGCCTCGGCAGTTAGCACACATCACAGGAACATGAATGCATATCGAAACACAAATGGCAAAGACTATGAGACAGACACTATCCGATGAAATGAATGAACAAAACAAGAAGGAGAGAATTACTATAATTGTGATTGAGAAGAGAAGAACAAAACAGCTTGAAGATAAATCTTACGGTTTTCTCCCAAATTGTTTAATCCACTCTTCATTCTCATAAAAAGGGATTTCATACTGGCCCCCAGCCAAACGAATGCTATCTTCAATATCCATCTCTAGCCATCTTTTGTCTTCTGGGGACATAAAATCTCTTGATATAATTTTCCCTTCAGCACGCATCTGTGCTTCAAGCCTTAAAAAAAGGTCAACAAGCAACTCAACTCATTTATATTATACAGTAAAAATTTGAACAGGATTTAGCCACCAAGTTACAGTATGATGATATGGTAAATAGGTAGGATCAACAAACATACTTGGAACCTGGAATAGGTTCGATATCAGGTATGTCAACTTCAACAACTCCATGACCCTCCATGTTGTTTTGAAGCCATTCACCTTCATACCTGAAAGAAATGTTTGGTAAAAATTGCTTGTGTAACAAAAATTTACATACTCCGCACCAGAGCTCTAGTTTAGATATCAATCAACAAAAATATTTGGTGCCCCATTAAAATCAGTAAGCTATTCCACCGTCATATGCAAGAGAAACATATACAAGTATGTAGGAGCCTGAAGATAGCAAGACAGACGTAGAAGAAAAGAACCAGAATATCAACAACTAAGAAAGATGACAGACAAACCTGACTAGCCCTTGCTCAGCAATATAAACACCTTTCCCATGAGCTAAGTCATCCCAAATAGTACCTTCATACCTTGAACAGAAAGCAAAATAGACTAATAAGGGATGGAATAAATTGAAGGGGGAGTAAACTGCTTTGCATATGTACTTCAAATATCATAATTCTCCTGAATCAAAACGGCAACAAACTCCCAAGAGGTTCAGTGAAACATTAACAACTACGAGCAAACATAGCATCCGATGAGCTAGAGGAATGAAACAATGGAAAGAAATCAACAGGCACTGAAAAACTTGTTAGCATTTTTAATAGCAACTCTATGCTTTTGACCTCCCGCGTCATCTGTGTAGTATGCTATTAACCAAAACTCGTAGGCAAACTACAATGCAAATCCATTGTGATCCAAAGACAATCAAAATAAACAAAGCTATGACTTCAATTTCTTCAGTAGCATTAAGCAAATTATCATAGACCAGCACAAACAGATTACGGCCCAAGTTTCATGCAATCAAAACAATTTAAAAACCCTTCTAATGTACCAGCATAATAACTTCAAAACAAACAAAAGTTATAAACCATCCAACCAAAACATCAAACACCAACTAACTACCACTTAATTCAATGAAATGACAACAAGTAAATACCAAATTAACAAGATAAGTAATACGAAACATACGAGCTGAGGTCAGGGAAAATGTAGCTGACCCAGGTGAGAAACTCCTCCATCCTATCCAACTCCTCCACCACCGCCTTCGGATTCGAAATGTCGAAGTGATTATCTGGTATTGCCGGGTACGGCTTCCGGTAGGGCAAATAAAACGGAGCAATGGGCGGGTCCCGACCCTCCCTGATTTCGTCTTCAACGACCTCCCAGTCATCCTCATCAGCCCAAACCGGGTCCCAACCGGGTTTGGTCATATCCAAAGGAGCATCAGCCCACAATTCCTTCAAGTCCTCCTCCGTCCACTTCTCAGGATCGTCTGGAAAATCATAAAGGTCTTCGTGATAGATATAATCCTCGTCTTCTTCTTCGTGTAGCTTCTTCATTGTATTGCTTTCAAGGAGCCTCGTGAAGCGCCTTATGTTGATTTCAGGCGTGTTGTCCCATTCCGGTATCTCGTCTCCAGGACGAATGTTGGAGAGCTCTTCGTTTTCGTCGGCTGAAGCGTAGTACTCGCCGCCGCCAGCTGAGCCGTCTGATGAGTCGGAGTCTGAATCCGACTCCTCATTTGGTGCTTCTTCTTGGTCTGAGCCATTTTCTTCTTGCTGTTGCCGTTCGTCTTCTTGGTTAGCCATTACAGAGTGAGAGAGGGTGATAAGATAAGGTGTGGAGAGTGAAGACGAGCTTTACAAAGCAAATGAGACTACTAATACTGGGGGTACTACTTCTCACATTTTTCTGAAAAGGGTTTTCGAATTTTTTTATTTTTAATTTTTCAACAAATTTAAGATAGAAAATTAGAAATTAGAAACAATTTTGAGCAAGTATCATGATTTTCTTGATTTTCTGATTTATAATATTAAATATAAGGATATGACTACATTGTTGGGAGATTAAATCCCAATATCGTTATTGGAATTTTATTACAAGATTCTTTTAATACTTTGTTGACATGTGACAACCAAACAATTTTAAAAAGATGAGTAACTGATTATTAGTGGTTAACCGGTTACTTTCAAATTATTTTATTATAAAAATATAATAATCTAATTTAATTTAATTTAAATAATTATGTTAAATAATTTTAAATAATAATTAGATAAGGAGTATACATATCCTCACAATAGTCTTTTGTGATTTAAATAAATATATGATATTTTTTATTATTTGAATTTGTATTTAATTAAATTAAACATTTATAATATAACAGATTTAAAATAGTCAAAATTAATTTTTTTTATTTTAAACTATTATTATTTTCAGAAAATAAAAAAATATATTGTTTAATTTTTAAAATATTTTTAAAGAATCGTGAAGATAATTTGGTTTAGAATTCCATTAATTTGATGGTTTTTTTTTTTTTTATATATTTTTTTTCATAATGTTAAAATCGGATATATACATATTTTTTTTATAGAGAAATCCGATTTTTTTTTAAATTAAATTCTTTTTCTTTTCTTTTCTTTTTTTAAATAATTTAAATCCTGTTTCGAAAAAATAATAATAATAATAATAATCTTTTACCACCTGATATGCTTTCTTATCTCTTAATATTATTAATTATTTGAAAAATCAAATAAAAGAAACCGGTTGAAAATGTTTCAAGTTTTTACTGTAATAAAAGACATTTTTTCAAATTTTAATAACGTCCATTAGATTTGCTTTTATCCAATTCGATGGTAGTTATTAAGTCCAATAACATTACAGGACCAAGAAGATAGTATGACCCTAAATATAATATAATGTGGTGCTTTTTTTAATTCTTGAAAAAAAAAAAAAAAAAAAAAAAACTTTTTTATGTTAGATTTTTGTAAATAAATTGAACAAAATTAAACAGACATTTTTAATATAACTTTAGAAAAATTCCTTTTAAAATAAAATAATTAATAAATTTTAATTTTCAAGCTTACCCCGAAAATCTGATACTTTTGTACTGTATTAAGGGTGCATATTTTCAAATGGAATGTTTAAAAATCATTTAGATGAAAATAATATTTTTATTTATTATTTACATACTTTATAAATACAATACATATAATATTATTTTTTAAATAGCTTTAAAATAATAATTAAAAAAAAACACGTGACAGAATTACATTGAAAAAAAAAGGGGCAAGGGGATTTAAAAAAATATATTATTATTATTATTATTATTATATAACATTGAATCGATCTATTATACCACCACTTTGAGCATATTAATACACATTGTCACATTTAGCAAAATTGTGACAATGTGTATTAGTAATAATATACTCAAAATCGAAGTATACACAATATAAGAGAAAAATTACAAATTAATTAGAGCTTGTGACGTATACCACCACTTTGAGTATATTAATACACATCGTCACATTTAGCAAAAATGTGACAATGTGTATTAATAATAGTATACTCAAAATCGAAGTACACACAATATAAAGAGAAAAATTACAAATTAATAGGGGCTTGTGACTCAACAAATTGGCATTGTTTTATATATTTGTGTTTGAAAATACTTTTAGAAAGTCATTGTAAATTTTTAATTTTTTTTTTTTAAGTTTTAATTTTTAAAAATTGATAGATTAAAATATAATGGATATGAATTATCCATACATAGCTGCATAGCTACATAGGTTGTTTAGTAATTAGTACTTAATAGTATCACCTAAAACTACAAGGTTTCAGGTCCTCCATAAACTATTACTAAAAAATTGGGTAGAGAGTATTAAGGAGTAAATATGAACATTGGTCATTAACAATACAGTTTATATATTTTAGCTAAACCCTATTGATATATAGGTTGCGGGGGTGGTTCTCTAGTCAGGTCACCCTGAAATATTTACTTCAGGACTTCTACATGTTCACATGTGAGGTTCATTTTTTTTTTAACAATCATGAGCCCCACATGTTAACATGTGGCTGTGGAAGGAAGTCCTGAAATAAATATTTACCAGAGAACTTTCCTAGATTACGAAACCAATTACTACTTTGTCTTATTTTATTTTATTTTTCCAAGACCAATCTGATTTAAGTAGGATTATAATTACATTGTTGTTAAGTTTGAGATTCTGAATACTATTATGCTGAAAATAGTTACAAGACGAGGTTGGTTCAATCATAACACACAAACAGAAACCACTTGCACCTACATTCAAGAGGTTGCAACCTTGTAGGGTTAGAAAATAATTAAGACCCCTGCGTTCAACATTAAAGAATCGTTGTCGTGTTTGGATCTCAGACCTGAAATGAAATTATGTGTACTCAGTTACTCACCCATCTTGGATTAGGACGATACTCTATTAAGCACAGTATAAGTATTAATCCTAGACAAGAGTGGAGTAACCCACTTTGCCAAACACAATGTAGTGAGGGATTTCAATTTTCAAGTAAAATAAAAGGTGGGTGCCGTTAGAAACCAAACCAAACAAAACCCAGATTCAATGGGTTTGGTTAGAAGCTCCATCAATATTCAATATTCCAGCAATTGATGACTGAGCAGAAATGACATTTGCAGTAAGTAGTAAAAGAGTTACCCAGAACAGAATCAATTTTCTATTTTCTACTTTCTACCTGAAACCCACATTTATCAAATTCTTTGATTTCATTTTGGAGATATACCTACATTTTCCAGGCTTCTTCTCCAGATTTCCCCAGAATCGGACTCATACAAAGGTACACACTTTCTCATCCTTTCTTCTTCTTTTTCGGTTTCTCATGTCTCTGTCTTTCATATCTGTTGCTTCAATCGCTTTCCTCTTTGCTTGCATGCTATTCAGATTTGATAAACCGGAAACTTTTAATTTGATTTTGCTGTTTTGCTTACATGATACTAGCTGGTTTAAGGATATACTTGTGTGTTTTCACATGTTCATTTAATGTGATTGGTTGATCACGTCACGTGATAGCGATTTGAAATGTGTTTTAACGTGGTGACACGATCATCCAATATATGTGATTAGTGGAGCAAGTCACCTGATAAATGATTATGTTAGTGTTTAAACTGCTGGTTAGTGAATATTTATATTTGTTTATATTTTAAGTAAATAAAAAAAATTAATTTAATTTAATTTTCAGTTAAAATAATATATGCAAACAGATTCTGTTAGTGTTTAAACTGATGCTTAGTATTTACTCAAATGGTTGAATTTTAATTTATTAGATATCATAAATAAATAATTGCTTAGACCATGTATATGAATCCAAATTTATAATTTGTTATATTGATTATGTTCTTAGATCATTTGAAAAACTCGGTAAACAAACAACTTTACGACTTTTTGTTTTTGAAAAATATAAAAAATTGAAAACTGGTTAAACCTTAGTAACTATAACTAGTATAAGAATATCAATAATTACATCACAAATCCGAAATTAAATTAGCTCAGCTGGTAGATGGATGAGATTAAGTTCCCCTTGGCTTATGAGTAGAGAACTCTCATCTTTAGTGACAAAGGTATTTTGGTATCATCAGGGCAATCAAAATAAAATATTACTTACAACCATGTAATTTTGATTAAAATAATAATACTACAATCCTTTGATAATAGAGTAATGTTAGGGGGCTGTCTGGTATTGATTTTTTGTGGTGTTTTCGTTTTCATTTTTTGAAAATGATTTTGAATTCGTGTTCATTAACCGTTTTTCATTTTATTTTTAAAAAATGAAAACAAAATGGAAATCAAAATAGAAAACAAAATCAGTGTTAAAATTGAAAAACACGAAAAACATTTTTTTCATTTTGTTTTCTACTTTTTTTTTTTAAACTCTTTTTTTTTTTCTTCATTCTTTCGTCATACTCTGAATCCTTCTTCTTCTACACAGTTCTTCTTCCATGACAGGAAGGCTCGGATTTTTTTTTTTTAAAAAAAACACAAATTTAACAACCCCAGATTCATTGCTCACCGCTTTCGAAGCAGGCGTTGAGTGTGAATGAAGACGGTTTCTGGCTTGAGGACTACCCTTCGTGTGTGGAGCGGTTTGTCCAGGATGAAATTTCTGTCTAGTTTTGGTTTTTGCCTTTGGTTCTTCTCAAAAAAAAAAAAAAAAAAAAAAAACCTTGATTCGTTAAACTCAACACAAACTATATCCAACAAACCACAAACACAAAACAAACCCAGATTCATCAAAACACAGGTTCAACAAATACAAAACACAACCCATGAATTGATATTCATCAAACCCAAAACAAAACATAAGATCATTAGATCTCCATCATGCGATCTTCATCGGGTGGAGATCTGCAGATCTTCATGGCACGATGAAGATGAGGAAGACGAAGAGGGAGCAGACTTCGCCGACTTCTACCATCATCGACAATCCCACTGTTGCCGACCTTTGTCGTCGACAACTCAACCTTTGTTGACTCCATCACCATCAATTTTTTTCCTTTTGAGTTTAACAACAAAAACTAAACACAACTGCAAATCCAACTAGAACCCACCCCAAATCCAACCGCAGAGAAAAAAGAAATAGAAGGGACAGAGAGAATGAAAAGATTTTAATTATTTTTGATATTTTGAAAAGGATTAACCTATCAAATGCGTTTTTAGTGTTTTTATTTTCAGAGTATGGTTTTCCGCATATGCTACCAGACGCATTATCATATTTCAAAACTGAAACAAAAAATATTGTTTTCATTTTTATTTTTCAAAAACAGCAAATGAATAATGTGACTAGACGCACTCTAGGCTTTCTATTTTTTTTTAAAAAAAAAACTTCATTGACATGTAAGTTGTTAATACCTTATAAATCATGAGTTTATATGGTGAGTGATGTAATATTGATAACTCACATACCAATATAACTAAAGAAGTTTTTATTTGGAAAAATTTGAGAAGTCTAGTATTACTCTTGACAATAATATAAATAGAATTTAAGACAATGAGGTTAGAAGACAAATAACACTCATTCAATTTAAGAATGTTTTATGTTCACGTCGCCAGTAAATTATTAATGCAATACATAGTCCGAAAACAATTTACTGTCATCAGTTTTTTAAACATAAGATTTTAAATTTTGTTATAATACAATTTCGAGTTTCCACATAAAAGTTTGCACGTGATCCTGGTGAGAATTTTCATATATATTTTTTGTGCTTATTTTATGGTTTTCATCGTTTTTATTTTTTATTTTTTATTTTTTATTAAAATAATTTATCGACCTATATAGTTTCCGGGTAGTTGTAAAACGTGTACGGTTGCTAAACCCATTTTATGTTTATTTTTAAAATATTTGTTATTTTGTGGTGAATTGAGCTACTTTGTAGGACCATATAGTTGTAGGTTGTTATGCTTAACGACTAACCTTTCAACTTTAACTGTATAGAGAATTATTATTAGGGTTTAACTACGATTATTGTTAATAAATAGTTATATGTGGGAGAGTTGGTTTATTTTTGTTTTAATTTTCTAAATCCTTAATTTTTATTAAGATTAAAATTTTAAAAACGGGAAATTGACTTAACATTACAGTATAAATCATTGAGTATTAATTTAGAAGGGTTATCAATTTGAAGGGTTTTACCTTATAAAATATTAATTTATTTTTACAAATGTGTAGAAGTCGATTTTTTTGTTTAGGGAAGATTCATTTTTGAGATTCATTGTTTAGTCGGTTTTATTCTTTAGGTAAAGTTCTTTTTTTCTTTTTTTTTTTTCCTTTCTTCGGTATTCCTTGTTTAGGAAAAATTTGTTAAAAAAATTTCCTATTGAAATGCTAAATTTAGTTGAAACCTTTTGGCTACAATAAGAAGGTGATCATAATAACTTTTTGAGGAAAATTCAAAAGACGAAGGATGAGGTCAAAAATATCAAATATGGTGGCCTTGTGTAAACTAGCATCTTGAAGCACTTCTTTAGTTCTTGAATATTATGTAATAATATAAATAGATAAAAGACAATGTATTTTTGTTTTTTATTAATAAAATTTATAACAATAGGAATTAGTTGTTCAATTTTTTATTTTTTTTTTATAAAGTCGTTATTAGAACAGTAAGGTAGTATAACCCTATATATCATTATATGTAAAAAAATAATATTGTCTTTTATAAGTTTATTATCAAAATTTTCTTAACCATTAGATGAGTTAGTTTGTAGTCTTTAGATTTCAATCCAAGGGTCTATAAAAATCAAAGACTTAAAATTTTTAAAAAAGACACTAACTCCTGTAAATTCAGTATAGGGTTTAATTATATGAGTCTTCTTTGGTATTGATGTCCTAAATTTCATAAACCAACTTTTATTTTATTTTATTATTATTTTAAAAATTCTTTTCCAGCTTTTGTAACGTTACAATCACATGTTTCAAAATTTTCATCCAAACTATGTGATTATCTATTAATTTTTGAATTTGAATTTTTTTTTAATTCATAAATTATTTGAAGGATTGAAATTTAACTGAACATGAATTGTGTGTCTGGTAGAGCTTAACCGCAAAAGGATTTAAATCGGAATGTTGAGATAAATTTGGGATTTCATGGAAACAGATATAGATTGCCAAATTTCTTTGTTCTATTGTTTTGTATTTTTGCATTATTTATTTATTTATTTTAATTGTCCTTTAATCTAACACCGGTAAGGTTTTATCGGGACTTGTTGAAATCAAACATTATATACGTGATTCGAATATTTACTCGGACAACAAGATCTATCGAAATCAATCATTATACGCGTGATTTGAATGTCTATTCCTATAACAGTAAGCGCACACCGAATTATAGATGTGGTTTGAATATCTTATCCTATAACAAAAGGCGCACACAGAATTACACGCATGGTTAAAATATCTACTCCTATAACGCGAGACGCACACAGAATTACGTATGTGGTTTGAATATCTATTCCTATAATGGGAGGCGCACACAAAATTACGTTCGTGGTTTGAATATCTACTCCTATAACGGTAGGCGCACACAAAATTACACTCGTGGTTTGAATAACTATTCCCATAAATCCGTGGAGCACACACATTAACAATAATGCCACTATAGTCTTTTTTTTTTTTTTTTTTTTTCTATTTTCGTTTTTTTCCCAAAGTGTCACACAATAAATTGAGAGTCGAGAGAGCACATTGTTATCACATCAAAAAGTGGAGTTTCACTCAAGATACAACATCTCCTCCAACGAGTCCAACCTCAACTTCTTTTCAGGGATTCTGATTTCCAGATTGACTAATACCAACAGAATAAACCACAGCTGGCTGTGACACTATCAAAATCAAACACCTCCAATCACAGTAACCGCACCAATTCTTCTCACCTCGGCTCTTCTTTTCATTCTTTCTCCACTTCCCGTAACAGATTTTTCTGATTATATTTTTGTTTCAATCACTTTTTTCCTTTTCTAAGGATACTATTTTTTTTTTTCCCTTAACGGTTGAATTTTGTTTTTTTTTTTGTTGGATATTGATTAATGGGTATTTTTTCTTTTTCTTTCTCAGAATCTTGTTTTTAAATATTTGTTTTTATAAATTTGACAACTGCATTGCTCATGAATAGTTGTTGTTGTTGTTGTTGTTGATGTTGTTTGTGAACAGGGTTTGAGTTGATTATGGTTTTTGCTGGGTTATAGTTTAGACAGGAAATATGTCTCAGTTCAAGGTTTATCATAGGAAAACAAGAGGTATTGTTGACTTGGAGAACAAGCAGTTGCAGAGAGAGTGTTCATGGGTTCCAGGGACACCTGCAAAGCTGGGAAATTCTGTTTTTGGTTTTCCTGTCGTAAATTCTGAAGAACAAAGGGCACCGGAAAAGGGGCAGAGTAGTGGCGATGGAACAGGAACAGGAGGAATGTGTTTCTTCTCCAAAGGGTTGATAGATTTGAACAAAACCTGTGATGAGTGGCACGATGATTCGCCTCATGGGAAAGTTGTAGATGATCCTGGAATTGAACCAGCAAGTTTTGGTTTCGATGATTGTAGAGATTCAATCACGGTAAAAGCTGATCTAATGCCTAATGATTCAAACTTTTTGATTCCTGGACGGTCAAGTGATGGTCTTGATGAGATGGAAGGCGAATTGGCTGAAATTCCTTTCACTCAGCTCCTGAATTCATACAATATAGTCGGTCTGGCTTCTCAGGATTCTGTAATTTCAACAACACAACAACATGTAGTTGACAGGACGACTGTAGATACCCAGATTCACAGAAGCACAAAAGATGTATATATCTCGATTCCCGGAACTTTCACTGAGATATCGAGTTCAACTATAGTTGATGTTTCGGATTCTCAGGAATCTGCAAATTCAACAACACCTGTGGTTGATGGAGTGACTGATACCAACAACACAGAAAACCTGCAGACTGATAACATTACCACAGAATCCTCAGGTTCTCAAAGTAAGTGATGTGAATTCTTCTCTTGGATTTTAATTTTACCTGTCTGTGATTGTAAATTATTACTCGTCTTTAAATGTTCAATGCCTGCTTAAACTACTACATTATGCAACCAACAGATTAATAAAAATCGTTAGTTGAATTGAGGGTGATTGATATTGCAAATGAAACTGTTGGAGAAATTAATATTATAATTTTGTAATTGGGAGATGTTTGTTGAATTTAAGATTGAAATTTGTGATGCAGAGGATGTGGTCTCTGAAAAGCAATCAGAAAGCATAGACTCTAAAAAGAAAAAAATACAACAGAAACCCAAAAGGAAGAAACATAGACCCAGAGTGGCTGTTGACGGTAAAAGACCAAGGAAGGTTCTTCAACCTAAGACACCAAAGCCTGTCACTCCAAAGCGGCCATCTTTCAAAGAAACTGTGCCATCTAAGAAAAGAAAATATGTAAGGAAAAGTAGTAGCCAAGGGAATTCAGTTTCGGAGGATATCATCATAGAAAGAAGTTTGCCCAAGAGAAGAAAGTCTTTGAAGAAAACCAGCGAAAACAACCCAGATGTCATCAGTGAAGAAGTTGAGGTTGTTGAAAAAACATCATGTAGGAAAACTTTGGATTTCAATTTGGAGAATCAGTCAAGAGATGAAAGTACCATAACAACCACAACCACTCATCAACTTGAACTCAAGGCAGTAGATGAATATCTCGATACTAGTGAACAATTTGAGCAATACTTTCCAAGCAGGTTCAAGAAATCGAGGAGCCAGAGGAGACGGAGGTTGAATACATTATTCATGCACCTAACTGGACTTCCAAGAAAAAGGAAGGTGTTGAGGAGATTGATGAGGAGAGGTGACCTGGCTTTATTGATTGCCCCTCCAATATGTAACCAGCTTCCCAGGATTCCTTTTGGAAAAGCACAAACTGGCAAAAAGGAAGAAGAAGCTGAGGTTATCTGTGAACCGAAAAAGATCGTAATCACTAATTATTTCCATCGAAGGAAGGTAATGGAGAATAGGAGAAATATGGAACTGGGTTCTATTGATTTGGAATCTCACAATGAAGTGAGCCCATCTGAGATTTTATTTTTCATTGCCAAAGATAGAGGTACTTCTTGTTGCCAAAGATGAGATTTTCTTTTGCATAATGTTTTTATTATGAGTTTGTTTTCAAGAAGCTGATGTTACTTAAAACTATTTCTATTACTGGAGTTCTAATATTGGCTTTGATCTCAATATAGGTTCACAGGAAGCCTTACCGGAACAGAGAATAGATTCTGACAATCAGAATGTCCCTCTTGAGCTGTCGCTCGTAGTCAAAACAACAGGTATTTTTCTTTGGCAGAAAGTATTTTATCTTAATTTCATTCTTGAGATGCACATATATATTACTTCAAGTTGTAATTATGAGAAAATCTAATAGCAACTTCAATCTTGATGTTGATTCAGAGGAACACTTACAAGAAGAGAGAGATTATTCAAATATTCAGAAAGGCCCTCCAGGATATGAAGACGTCTGGCTCGTTCCCAAATCAAAAGGCATTTCTCTTGGGCATAAAGTTCCTGATTTAGGTTCAGCAGAAATCTCCAAAGCAAAGAAAATTATTTCTGTTATTGTGGAAGGTGAGTCCGAAGCAAAGAGAATTAGAAGAGAAATGATTTCCCTCACTAAGCAATTTAAGCGTTTAAAGATAAAAGGTGGAGGCAAGCGATCTAAGAAGAAAGGTCGTAATGCACAGGGCCCTAACAGCAGGGATGGCACACTAGTTCCCTATCAAGAGCAAAGAAATCGGAAACGGATAACAGGGAAAGTTTTACTTGATCCGGACACAATGAGGGTGTGGAACCAGCTAATGAACATAAAAGATGCTAACGAAGAACAAACAAATCCAGAAAAGGAGGAACGATGGAGAAGAGAAAGAGAAATTTTCCAAGGAAGGATAGAGTCATTTACTGCTCGTATGCATCTAATTCTAGGTATGTTTTATCTAACTGGATCAGAATTTGCAATTCTCAGATTGTTTGTCCAAAACAATTCTTGTGAACAGTTATTGTGATTATGATAGGTGATCGACGTTTCAAACCATGGAAAGGATCAGTTGTGGATTCGGTAGTTGGAGTTTATCTAACTCAAAATGTATCGGATAGTCTCTCAAGGTATTTTCTTTTGTACTAGTTGTCTCTCAATGACTCAAAATCGTATTGTAGTGACTTAATAAGACTATTGAAACTCACTGTTTTTATTTCAGCTCTGCTTACATGACACTTGCTTCAAAGTATCCCATTCAGACAACAAGTAACAGCGCAGCCTCTACCGGAGAAGCATATGATTTTGAAGGGAACCAGTATTTTGTCACTGAGCCTGAACCAGACAGGAGCCCTAAATTGAAGAATAGAATAGAGCCTCTGGATTCTGGGATAGAAGGGATAAACTTGAAAAATGTAGTTGAACTTAATGCATTTGAGGGCTCTTCTAATGTTCAGTTGACAGATGCAAATTTTGCACCTCTGAGTAATTACTATAGCCCCGGTAGCTGTAGCTGTTCCAATGAGCTCCCAGTACTTGAAAATACTACATTGCCACAGGATTTACACTATAATGGAGCCAAGATATCTTCCCGTGAGGAGGGAACATCAACAAGGATGGATTATGGAAATCAAGCCTCGACGTCAGGGAGAATTATTGATTTGAATGACGACTGTGGATTCATCTCCTTGTCAGATTCTTCTGATCCCTTTGAGATGACAATTTCCCCTTCCAATCATATGCAGCAAGCTCACTATGGAAACCAAGGTTTGACTTCAGGAAGAATTAAAGAATCGAAAGTTGAGCATGGATTCAACTCCCAGTCAGATTCCCATGATCCCTTAGACTTGTCAATTTGCTCTTCCAACCTGGACCAAGCTCATGATGCCACTACACCGAAGAAAAAAAATGACGAGGCAAAAAAGGCAACTCCGAAAGAAAAGAAGAAGGATAACCGAGAACAAAAAGATTGGGACCTTTTCCGGAAAATGTATTCTAGTGGTGAGCAAATTAGCTGTGATCAAATGGATTCTGTGGACTGGGAGGCAGTTAGGTTAGCAAAACCACGTCTGATTGCTAAAGCGATCCAAGACCGTGGCCAGCATAACATAATTGCAGGAAGAATCCAGGTACAAAAATATATTAAATTATGGCGTAATAGAGATTTCAAGTTAAAGGTTTTCTATCTCGTTTTCCCCCTCATATGTGAAACTATTCCCTTTTACAGGACTTCCTCAACCGATTGATTAAAGTACATAAGAGCATTAACCTTGAATGGCTAAGACATGCTCCACCGGATATCGTGAAGTAAGCTAACATAAGTTCATTAAACTTAGTTTTGGAGAGTAACTTATATTTGAGATACATTGTGTTTAAAATTTACCTGTAATTTCAGGGAATACCTGTTGGAAATTCCAGGGTTGGGTTTGAAAAGTGTGGAGTGTGTGCGGCTTTTGTCACTTCAACATATTGCCTTCCCTGTAAGATTTAATCAAAAATCCTGTTAACTTACCTGCTAATGAGGTTTGTCTGTATGCCTGAAACTTATTGTCTCCTTTATTTTCAAATTAGGTTGATACGAATGTGGGGCGAATCGCTGTGCGTTTAGGTTGGGTTCCTCTTGAACCACTACCTGAATCACTTCAAATACACCTCTTAGAACAGTAAGTATATACATCAGTAGACAACATCACTGAAAAATTAAAAAATAAAAATAAAAATAAAAATAGAGACTCTAATCTTGTATCTATGTAGGTACCCACTGATGGATACCATTCAAAAATATCTTTGGCCGCGTCTTTGCAACCTTGACCAAAGAACATTGTAATTTCTAAATTCCATCTTCAAATATATATATTTCTTGCAAAATAATTTTGTGCATTTTATATGTGTAATTCATTTGATATGTAATTAATACAGGTATGAACTACATTATCAATTGATCACCTTTGGAAAGGTATTGTATCCCACTCTTCCTTGCTTTTGATTTATTACCCAAAAAAGCAAACTGATGGCTCCATGCTATGTAATTCATTCAGGTTTTTTGCACCAAGAGGAATCCGAATTGCGGTGTTTGTCCTTTAAGGGGAGAATGCAAACATTTTGCTAGTGCATTTGCAAGGTATGCATTTCATTTAAAAGCTCAGTTTCTTGTTTTGTATAATAATGTAAAGCCAAAAACAGACTGCAATTCAACTGGACTGTGTCAGTGTTGGTGCATCATTTTTAACACTAATCTGAAAGCTATAGAAACAATTTTTTGATATTTTTTAAGTCCCTTTCAAATGTAATATAGTATTCGTATGTAGATAGCTTAATAGTATATGATAAAACAAATCTGATGTTAAGATGTTGGATGCAGTGCACGGCTAGCGTTACCAGGGCTATCAGAGAAAGGGATAGTAAAGATCCCTAATTGGGTTAATAAGAGAAACCCACCTGTGCCTGTGGATGTTAATCCGATACCAGTAACTCTTCTGGAGGCTAACCTGCTTTCAGGAAACCTAAACAACAACAACAACTGTGAACCCATCATTGAAGAACCGGCATCACCAGAGCCTCAATGTACCGAAATGTCACCAGAACCAGACCTTGAAGATTTCAGCAACGGTGAGACTGAAGAAATACCAACCATCAGACTTCAAGACAGAGAATTCATAGAAAACATACAGAATTTCATGGAGACTAACAAAATAGTACTCCAAAATTCTAGAGATTTAGTAGTTCTTACTGCAGAAGCTGCATCCATGCCTGCACCTAAACTGAAGAGCGTCAATCGGTTAAGGACAGAGCACCTAGTGTAAGTTGTCACTTTAAATTACAGTAAATATCATGATTAATAGGAATATAGTATAGAGTAATACCACATGTATCAAATTTTATCTCAAAATTTTCATCTAATTATTTCCAAGTAATACCATATGCTGACTAATTTTCTACCTTCATGCAGCTATGTAATTCCAGATAATCATCTTCTTCTTAGAGGGGTACGTTCGTTCACTCTCTGTTAGATATTCAAGTACTTGTATTGACATAATTTTACTTCAATTCTGATTATACTCTATGAATAAATTACAGTTTGAGAGAAGACAACATGATGATCCATGCCCCTACCTTCTTAGCATATGGACACCAGGTACAACATGAAGAAAATGAAAACTAATGATATATGGAACTTGATACTTATATTTTTAATCTAACAGAAATCCAATGAAACACAATATATTTTAAATGAAATGTTACAAAAGGATGATAAAAATTGATTAAACATTGTTGGGATATATTTTGTTTCAGGTGAAACTCCAAATTCATTTGAAAAACCGACAAAAAAATGCAATTCTGGAGAGTCTGAGCTCTGCAATGAGAAGACATGCTATTCTTGCAATACGATTCGAGAACAAAATGCTGATATTGTCCGCGGAACAATTCTGGTGAGTACAAACTATTAGTGGTTCACACGTTCATACCACAATTGTTGCAATTCTTTACTCTAGACAATTGCATATCATGAAACAGATACCATGTCGAACAGCAATGAGAGGCAGATTTCCATTGAATGGAACATATTTTCAAGTTAATGAGGTGAGAATTTTTTCAACAATATCTCCAACTGTTATTACTTGCTATTAAAACCATTAGCAGTTTAGATAATGCTGCTTATTTATAATCACCACACAGGTATTTGCTGACCACGAAACCAGTCAGCAGCCCATTTGTGTTCCTAGGAGTATGATAGCTCAACTACCAACACAAACTGCATACTTTGGAACCTCAGCAACATCGATATTTAGAGGTAAATAGTCTCTCGTGTGCAACAAGTTTTGCATTTCTAGGGGTTATAAATAGTTGGCTCACATAATGCATTGTTTGATACACAGCTTTAGACTTACCGGGGATTCAGAGATGCTTTTGGAGAGGTATGCATACTTATTTTAAATGCCTTACTCTGCTTGTTATTTAGTTTATATACATCCATCCACATAATCAAACTCAATTACAAATTTGAATATGCAGGATATATTTGTGTGAGAGGATTTGAAAGAAAATATCGGGCTCCTAGACCCCTTTCGAGAAGATTCCATACTTCTCCAAGCAAGATGGGTGATAAATGGAATGATGAATAGGAGAAAAGACAGAGCATGGCTTCAGGTTTTGTACAATCATAGGAAACTTACCTGAATCTGTGACATAAAGGAAAAAAAAATGATGCGTGTAGTAGTGGATTACCATAAGAAGAGCCAAGAGGGAAGTTTCTAAGTTTATGAGCTGTGTGAATTTTCAACTTGTCTTGTATTTTGATAAAAGTTCAAATTAGTATTGAAACAGATTTGAGAAGTGATATACAAGTCTTTGTTAGTGAAGGAGGAGGGGTTGCAATTAAACAAGAGAAATGTATAAAATTCTGTTTATGTTGAATGAGTTCGATTGATCTTTTCGTTTTCTTTCTAGCATAAACAAAATAATCTTATTATTTTCCTTGTTTTCCTAACTATTAGGATATAATCAACAATCAAACTTATAACCTCTTGGATATAAGTTTGAGGGGATTATCACCGAGCCAACTTCATTTTGTCATTTTTTTTCCATATTAATGTAAATGCATACAGTATATCATATTTATATACGAGATAATGTTTTTTAAAAGGAACATAAAATGAGAAAAATATCAAATTCCCATAAGCATTTTGGGTTTCATTTCCTTCATAAAATTATAAATATATATTCTTCAATATAAGAAGGAAAAAAAAAAAATACTGACCTTTTTTGGTGAGGTTTGATTCAATCAAGTTTTAACTGAGAAACACTACAGAGTGCTGATGGTGGGGGGCCCCAGCAGCCATGGGGAAAAAACACAAAAAAAAAATAAAAAAAATAATAATAATAAATAAATCTTTATCTGCAATTTAAAAATGAAAGAGAACTTAGTTCATTCCCCTTTTCAATAGGAGTTTGGGTCTGAATTCAGACCATCAAGTTTCGTTTATTTTGTACATGGTGAAACAACTTAAAAATGCTAGAAAAAAATTAAAATAAGAGGTTAAAAATTTTGACTCTTCACTTCACATTAAGGTGGCGTTTGTTTTTTAATCTGAAATCTGAACAGGTCTGGTCTCTCAAGGTATCTTCACTTCACACTAAGGTGGCATTTGTTTTTTGTTTTTTTGTTTTACTTGGAGAACAAGCAGTTGCAGAGAGAATGTTCATGGTTTCCAGGGACACCTGCATAGCTTGGAAATTCAGTTTTTGGTTTTCCTGTCTTAAATTCTGAAGAACAAAGGGCACCGGAAAAGGGGCAGAGTTGTGGCGGTGGAACAGGAACAGGAACAGGAACAGGAGGAATGTGTTTCTACTCCAAAGAGTTGATAGATTTGAACAAAACCTGTGATGAGTGGCACGATGATTCGGCTCATGGGAAAGTTGTAGATGATCCTGGAATTGAACCAGCAAGTTTTAGTTTCGATGATTGTAGAGATTCAAGCACCATAAAAGCTGATCTATTGCCCAAAGATTCAAACTTTTCGCTTCCTGGAGGGTCAAGTGATGGTCTTGTTGAGGTGAGGGAAAGCGAATCGGCAGAAATTCCTTTCACTCGGCTCCTGAATTCATACAAATATAGTCAGCCCGGTTTCTCAGGAATCTGTAATTTCAACAACAACTCAACATGTAGTTGACAGGACGACTGTGGATACCCAGATTCACAAAAGCACAAAAGATGAAGATATCTTGATTCCCGGAACTTTCACTGAGATATTGTGTTCAACTATAGTAGATGTTTCGGATTCTCAGGAATCTGCAAATTCGACAACACCTGATGATGTAGTTGATGAAGTGACTGATGCCAACATCGCAGAAAACCTGCAGAAGAAGAATACAAACAATGAAGAAAACCTGAAGACCGTTCGTTGGGAGAAACTGTCAAAGTAAGTGTTATGAAGGAGAAACTGTTCGTTGGGTGGGAGCAGATAAAGAAAGGTGAAATGAGTTTTAGGGCTGAAATTATAATTATACATGACTGGTATAATGGGAATTATGTGATTTGTGAGGTGCATTTTCGGTATGAAAATCTATAGGGTAAATTGCACAAACTCCCCTGACATTAGGTATAATTGTATGTATTGCAACTTTTACCCATAATTACACTGACATACCCCACTCATAATTACACAGGCATACCCTACCGTCAATTGACTTCCGTCAACTCTAACAGTTGACTAGTTTATTAGCATGAAATGACTAACATACCCCTAATAATAGTTTATTTTGTTTTTTATAAATAAAATTAATAAATTTAAAAAAAAAAACGAAAAAGGAGGAAAAATAATAGAGATCAAAATGTTTAAAAAATAATAATAATAATAGCAATCAATAGATTCAATATCCTCTCTCTCCCGATTTTTTTCTTTCCCTTTTCTTGCATTTTCTTTCCCCAAACACCAAAAATTTAATATTTTTCTCTCACCACAAATTTTCAGAAACGAAACACAACAAAATTTTGAAGCTAGACACAAAACATATTTCAACCACCACAAATTTTGATCTTAAATCAATTCCATGAACTTCACAATCCTCCATTTTTTGTCATGTCGAAAAACAAAGTAAAAAAAACCAATCACAATCCTCCCATCATCTTTATCTTCCCCACGATCTTCTTCTTCTTCTTCTTCTTCTTCTTCAGGTCTTCCATCTATGATGGGAAGCTTCATCTCAGATTAAAATAGAGCAGCAGTCCATCTCAATCTCAAATGGAGGTGGCTTCATCTTAAATTGAGATGGAGCGTCATTCCATCCCCTTCTCAATGGAGCAAGCTCCATCTCAAATTGAAATAGAGAAACTCCATCTGACACAAAGTAGACCATATATGGGATTAGATCTGTTCTTAAATTTTCTGTTTTTATTTTTTCACCTTTTTTTTTAATATTTAATTATTTAAAAATGTTAGCACATCATTCAATACATTGAAAATAAATAAATAAAAACCTGGATATATTTGAAACTGGCACACAACGATAATGACAATTTTACCCTTCTCCTGGTAAGTTCTAACGGTATCCCACTAACAACAGGGGATGTATGTGCAATTATAGGAAATAGTTGAATATTCGTGCAATTATGACAAATGTCAAGGGAAGTTTGTGAAATTTACCCTAAAATGAATAATAAAAGGCTTTTGTGGGAGTGTACCCAAATCCTTTATCAAAAGGATTATGATCCTCTCTTCACCTCACCTTATCTTCACCTTTTCCTCACATTTTAAAAGCATGTGATAGGCTGTTAATAAAGTGTTAATCACATCTTAAAATTGCAAACTATTATCGAATCATGAATCTGACGGCTCCTAAAGGGACTAATTGCACAAACATACCTTAAGTTTAGGTATAATTGCATGTATATGGAACTTTTACACATAATTACACAAACAACCCTTGCCGTTAGTTGACTTCCGTTGACCACAATTTTCACCCACAATGACTAAAGTGCCCCTAGTTACCTATTTTATTATTTAAATTAATAATCAAAAAACGAAAAAAAAAAAAAAAAAAACACACACACACACACAATAAATCATTTTTTTTTCTCTTTCATTTTCTCAACCCCCAAAAACAATCCAAAAAAACTTAATAAACAAAAACCAAAACTCAATCTCACAAATCAAAATCAAAACCAAAACTCAAATCCTCAAACAACAACCAAAAATCAAATCTATAAATAGAAATCCAAATCCTTCAATTCCACAACCAATTAACCACATCAATTAAAAAAAAAAAAAAAAGAACTTCAATGGTGGATTTTAACTTTCTAGGTTGAAGTTCTAATTTTATATTTTTTATTTTGCGGGTTGAGAAAATGAAAGAGAAAAAAAAAATGATTGATTTTGTTTTTTTGTTTACTTTGTCTTTTCTGTTTCGATTTTTAATTATTAATTTAAATAATAAAATAGGTAACTAGGGGCACTTTAGTCATTGTGGGTTAAAATTGTGCTCAACGGTTAGAGTTAACGGAAGTCAACTAACGGCAGGGGATGTTTGTGCAATTATGGGTAAACGTTCCATATACATACAGTTATGCCTAAACTTAGGGAACATTTGTGCAATTAGTCCCTCCTAAAGCTATCAAACATATAAGGGTTAATAGCACCAATACCCCCTGAACATATAGCGAAATCGCACAGTGCCCCTTGAATATTTTTTCCTGGCATTGAACCCCTCGAACTCCCATAAATTGGCAAAAATGGATGGAAGAGGGACAGCCGTCAAAACAAATTACACTTACATACCCTGGTTATATGTATAATTGTATTAAAACTTGAAAAATATAATAATATCACATAAACACCCTCTGACTTGTTTGATTAATATCTAAAAAAATAAAAAATATTAATATTAATAAATTTTAAAAATTATATTATAAAAAACTAATTATTAAAAAAATAAAAAACTAAAATGAAAAGAAAAATAAAAGGCTAATTGGCACAGATACCTCATGAACTATACCCGAATTTGCACCTTACCCCTTGAATTTTTTTTTTCACCATTAAACCCCCTGAACTCTTGTAATTTGGCAATCGCTGAAGGAATTTGCCCCCTCACCAAGGGGTAGATTCCTTCAGCGATTGTAAATTTACAAGAGTTCAAGGGGTTTAGTGCCGAAAAAAAAAGTTTAGGGGGCACAGTGCAACTTTTTGAAGAGTTCAGGGGCATCTGTGCCAATTAGCCAAAATAAAAATAAAATACTCTTAAAAAAATACAAGTGGAGATCAAAACAAAAACAAATTAAATATATAAAAAAACTAATTAAAAATAATAATAGTTATTATTAAATGAATTAAATATAAAAGTTTATCAAACCCAACACCAAACTTCATCAAAGCCAGATCAAACTCACCGTCCACAGTCCAACACCACCACCACCACCATCACCACCATCTCCATCAGTTCTCTCTCTCTCTCTCTCTCTCTCTCTCTCTCTCTCAACAACCCAGATTAAACCCACCATCTCCACCACCAACCCAGAACACACACTCTCTCTCTCTCTCTCATTTGCCGACGAGATTGAGTGCCGATCTCCTCCATTGGAAGTCGATCGGCGCCAGTGATGGTGATTTCTGGTGAGTCACTCTTCTCTCTCTCATTCGCCAACGAGATCGAGCGCCGACCTTCTCGGTTGGAAGTCGATCGGCTCTAGTGATGGTGATTTTTGGTGAGATGACGGTGGTCGTGTGAGTGGGTGGGTTTGGGTTTGGAGTTTGGCTTTTGAAGATTCATATTTTGGATTGTATTTCGATTTTTTAAATTTCAGTTTGTATTTCGATTTATTTTCTTATTTTTTGGCAATGGTGGTGTTTGAAATTGGGATGGGTTTGGTTTGGTTTAATTTTTTGGGTTTTAATGGGTGTTTGAATGATTTTCTTGATTTAAATGTGGTGGTGTGGTGTTTTGGTTCTAGGTCTGGGTTTGATTTGGGGAAACTTTTCCAGATTTTTTGAAAAGATCTGAAAAAACGCTTTGTTTTTTTGAAAAGATCTGGAGTTTGACTGGTAATGGAACAAATGATGCCTTGGCACTCCATGAAGTAGATATTGGACTAGCAATAGGCATTACTGGAACTGAGGTAGAGTACATTACAAATTCTTCAAAGTCTTATCGGAATTGAATGCTGAATGCTGATATTCACAACATGATTCCAAATTCCAGGTAGCCAAGGAGAGTGATGAATGCTGGATGATAATTTCTTCACAAGTACCGTTACAGTGGCCAAATGGGGGAGTTCGGTTTACATCAGTATTCAAAAATTCGTGTAGTTCCAAGTTACAACTAATGATGTAATATATTCATTTAGCTGTTTGACCTTTTAAACAATACACATATGATCAAGTGTTGGAACTTGGGAGCTTCTTGTATATGCACACCAACCAAAAAAAAAAAAAAAAAAAAAAAAAATCTGGTAATATTTGTACCCAAAAAAGACATCAATATTGAAACAACTACTGTAATTGTTCGAAATATATATATGTATACTGTAATGTAATCACTGTCCCACTCCCACCGTTAACTAGTTCTAAACTTCTAATTTTACATGCAGTGAAATCCAGAATTAAAATGTTAAAATCTTTTATATCTTTTTAATCACTCTTGAGGGGATGGGTAATAAAGTGATAAAATCCCAATTCTTTAAAATCTAAATCATGACATTTTGATTGATTTTTTTATTTTTTATTATTTAATTTAATTTAATTTATTAATTTAAATGCATTTAATATATATATATATTTTTATTTCTGTTTTAAATTACAATTAATTTTTTTTCACATTATAAAATTTCTAAATTACCAACTTTACCCCTGACTGTAGGGTGTTTGTGTGATATTATTATATGTTTCAAGTTTTAATGTAATTATACATATAACCAAGGTGTGTAAGTGTAATTTGTCTTTGACGTCCGTCCCTCTTCCGTCCATTTTTGCCAATTTATGGGAGTTCGAGGGGTTTAATGCCAGGAAAAAAAAATCAGAGGGCACTATGCGATTTCGCTATATGTTGAGGGGGTACTGGTGCATTTAACCCAACATATAAACCGAAGACGAACAAGGAATGACAATTACAAAGACCCTATACTACCAAAGAAGACCAAGACAAGAAGAATTCATTGGAATTACAGAGGGAATTGCACCTCTCATCAATATTTCACATATATAAATACCAACTAATCGATACGTTTAACTACCAAACTAAAAGAAAGAAAGATAAGAGAAAGATCATTTCAACAAGCATGTCAAATTTGGGTGAGGTTGTTCTTTTGGATTGCTGGGTTAGTCCATTTTGCATGAGAGTGAAAATTGCATTGGCCGAGAAAGGTGTGGAATATGAAGCCAGAGCTGAGGATTTGTTAGGTGGCAAGAGTGATTTGCTCCTCACATCCAACCCCATTTACAAGAAGGTCCCTGTTTTGTTACACAATGGAAAACCCTTGTGTGAATCTACAGTTATAGTCGGTTACATCAATGAAACTTGGTCTTCTCCACCACTTCTCCCAACTTCTGCTTATGACCGCGCCCAAGCTCAATTCTGGGCTGATTTTATCGACAAAAAGGTTTTTTTTTCCAACAATCCTCTTACCTTTCTTCGTTTATCATACTCTAAACTGAAATATCGGTAAACCCTATAATCTCGATAATCTAAACACTTTTAAGATATAATATTTTAGCTAGGTCATTCATACCATATACTCGTATAGTTTCATGAATACATACCCAATAACACAGAATCCATCCAATAATGAAATTACAGTGAAAATTGCACTCAGAGGTAAACTGCAGACTTTAAGGTTACATAATAACTGGTTTCTTTCTTGTGTAGGTATTTGATGCAAGCTGCAAAATATGGACTTGCAAAGGGGAAGTACCAGAGACTGCAAAGAAGGATTTCATAGAGATTCTGAAGCAACTAGAGGGAGCCTTGGGGGAGAAGGATTTCTTTGGGGGTGATTCCTTCGGATTCCTCGATATCATACTTATTCCTCTAACAAGTTGGTTCTATCCCATTGAGAAATTTGGAGGGTTTGAGGTTAAGGAGGAGTGCCCCAAATTCTCTGCATGGATGAATAGATGCATGCAAAGACAGACTGTTTCCAACGTCCTTCCAGACCCTGAAAAGGTCTATGAATTTGTCATCATGTTTAGGAAGATGCAAGGGATCGAATAGTGAAATTCATGTGTGCTTTGTATCTAAGGTTGTGTCTTAAAAGACAATAATGAAGCTCAATAATCATTTTCTTTGGTTAACTCTGCTAACCAGAGAGGGAAAGTTTCAGTGAAACTTTATTGGTCTTGCAATGTTTTTCTGTGTTGTTGACGAAGCAAGAAATAAAATACCACAATAATTCAGTATCAGTACATCCAATGAGATTTTTAAAACATCTAACTAAAAGGCACTCACAATTCTGCTCGAGAAACAACGTCAAACAGAATGGCAAGTTGGAAACTAGCAAGCACAGACAAAAGACCAAATGGATGACATAGCCAACAAAGAGAAGAAGAGGCTAAGAAACACTTTCTTTTACATTTATGGAACTCAAAATCATATATTTACAATGCCGCATAAATTATAAGAAGTTACAACACCAAGCCACCGAGGACATAATTTTAATAGAAAAACATAATAAAAACAAAAGTTCCAAAGCCTGTTATACAGTTTTCGGTTGCTTTGGGCTAAAAAGCCAAAATTCTAATATTGCTATCATCCAAGGTATTTGTGCTCACATTTCAGACTATTGTATTAGACTGAAATACTATAAGTGTAGGTTTATTCATACCTTCAAAATTTTGTGTGAAAGATCCTGAACCTATGTAGGCATTGAATCAGATTGAAGTTTCATCTTCACTTCATCAAGGCAAGCTTGAAGATCCTTATATTCTTCCATGTCAGAGAATTCCCCAGCCTGAGATTCCACAAGTGTATCCTTATAATCATTCTTTTTGAAATGAGTGAAGAAATAAGAGATAATACTAAATCACTAATGCAGGTTAAAATATCAACCAGTGGAAGAAAGGTGGGCATATACAGTCCTTCAAGCTAGTCAATTATCTTTAAAACGAAAAATATAAATGTCTTGCCTGTTTAATTGTGTTCTTCAGGTGCATCTCAGCTGCGAAGAGTTCTCGACGGCTACCAGTAGAGGAGGATATTTCCATGTACACCTTGCAAAGTTCCAAGGAGGCATGAGCAAACCTTTTAAACCGCTCTCTATCTTTCCACAAATCAGATCCCTGACAGAGAGAGAGAGAGAGAGAGAGAGAGTTATTTACAGACATGCAACAATAACAATTCCCTACAGTCAGTCATGTTCTAACTACTTTAAGCTTTAAGAGAATTGTGGCATATATTAAAACTCATGTATAGTTCAGCAAGTACACATGTTATATTGGTAAATATCTACTTTTAAAATTTTTGTAGAACAAAAAGAAAATCCATGCGATTGCAAATGCTATAGTTACATTTATGCATCGCAATGAACTAAACTTTATGCATTGCTCATTCCCCGTAACTTATGAAAGTACACATAGAAATCAAGTAGATTAAAGCTTCAGCCAAAAGTGGTGATATAAAAGCATACTACAGAATGATCAGATCATATATCTTATATTAAGATGTTGAGGGAGAAACCTGATATGATCTAACTTGCTTCAAGAGGGCCTCACAGCACATTGTGAGATCGCCTTTAATTCTATGCCACCTAGCATATAGGCCCCATACATCTGCTCTACTTTCACTTCGAACTATCTGTGCCAAAGACAAAAACACTCAACATGAGCTACATAAGAGTTGGTATTTGTAACTGCCAGAGACTTAATAAATTAATGAGCGTGCCTATCTGGTGGTCATTCTAGAAGGCAGACAAGCCTCACTTTGACTACTTTAACACAATTAGAGAAAAAATTTAACACAGCAGAATTCCTGCTTAGTTGTATATTACAGCAGAGATACAACTGAAAAATTATACAAGTTTGTGTTGCTTTAGGCATTACAAATTATTAGCAGGACTGACAGCAAAAATAAAGGGTAGATAAAACTTGAAATACAATGTATGTATAAGATGTGCGTATGTGATGTATACGTGAAACAAAAAAAGAGTGTTAGAATGTCTAGTCAGGAGGAAATAGGTGGACAAAATGCAGATCAAGGATATGAATGCAAACCTGCTGTAAAATTTTACCAAGCAACTCCATCAAGTGCTCGGGTCGAGATCTTCCCACGGTAGATTCTTCATGGGCAGATCCATTGACAGATTCTACAGGTGAATCTGCAGGAACGGCTTGCTTGGCACTGTCATAACTAATGGTGGCTACAGATGACTCAGAATGTCTGGGTGCAATCCTTCCCTCCAAATCTAGCATAATTCTTTCTAATAATTCAGCATCAATTCTTTTATTATTAGTTAACTTCAACACCATCTGCACAGCTTCTAGTGCCTGCAAAAATAAAATAATTTTACAGTAATAAGTAAAACAGAATTTCTAAGTGGGATAAAAACAATTTTTTCAAGAATGATACCATGTTATGCAATTTGCCATCATGGAATTTCTTTATCCACAGGAGTTACGATTTATATGCACTTAACATGTGGCGATTATCCAGAAAGGACCTTTATGTGAGAAGCACCGGGAGTTAAGATTAGGATTTACGGAGGCCACGTGCCAAAGCCAACTGAGACCTTTTAATTTTCATTAAACTATATGTTAGCATATAATGAGATTTTAGAATTAAACTTTTAATATTAGTATTTTAGTAAAATAGCTTTTCAGACTTATGAAAAATGTTTTTTTTTTTTTTAGTATTAATGGTAATTGCATACTATCTAATTTCCATAAGTTACTTTAATAAATAAATAATAATATTAAAACAGGTAATATTATAGTTTTTCCATAGCGCATATAATTTATTATATTGTCACCAATTAATAATTTAGTTCAATTATTTAACGTCTTGAATGATAAAAAATCCCATGCTACCTGCTAGAAGAGTTAATCTTTCCAACCATGGTGAGGGCCTAGGACGAAGAGTTGAAAATTAAGTCAAGTGACAATGTAAATTTATTAGAGGATAATCACCTTGAGGAGATACCTATAAAGGAGACTTAATTTTCCTGCTACTTTAAGGCCCTTGATGTGCATACAAAGGTTCACGACTTCACATGAAATAAAACATAACAAAGCTAACATTCAAAGAGAGTAGAGAAAATGAGTGATGATTTATTTATAAAAAAGACCATATTGTGCCCTTTATGATCCTCTTAGAAAACCTAACAAAGTCTCTGCAGTTCTCATCAGATTTTTCACATGAAACAAGTAAAGACATTTATGGGATGCTAGGGAAAAAATACAAGTCAAAAGAGATCAGCAAATTTAATTCAAATATCAACTTCATTCCCAAGTTTTACCTGACTAACGTTGCCCACATCAAAAGCAACTTGGCTGTAGTTCTCCCACAACTGCCAGTTGTTCCGTCTGCCAAATTATGTTTTGTGTTACTACATATCCTAGCGCTTGCAAAACAGAAACAGATTATGTGTGTGCATGTGTTTTCTCATGATCGTGAATGTTTTAATGCATTGTACAAGACAAATATAAACGAATTAATCAAGGGAAAACGACAGAACTTGAACTTCAGGGCCTCCTTGAATGCAATGAAAGACTCTTTGCTCTTCTTCTTGATCATATGCCTGCAAGGCAAAATGACTTCTATAATTAACAAACATCACACAAATTCATTAACTATAAGCTATACATTGTAAAATTTTCAGGCATCCATTGTATCATACAGTCGTCTGGAAATGAAACAGTTAATGATGGGGTGTATGTATATTCCGAAAGTAATTGTTAATTTTCATGGAGTAACCATACTATTAATTTAAATAACCATGAATACTGGAAGCACTTAAAGCTTCAATGATAGGTTGACCAGATGCAGATACAGAGTTCCAGTCAACATCTTATGAAGTGTGAGAGCCACAAAATTGATTTTTCTGTACACGATAATTAGATATATGACCATGTGGTAAAGGGAGTATGGGACCATCCCAAATTAAATAGAAGGTCTATAGCAAGAAACTCAAGGCAAAGGTGCTGCAACATAAAAAGTCCTCATTATTACAATCCCTCACTAGCAGTAAGAAAATGATTTGACACAGTATTGAAATAGAGTAAAAACATGGTATGATCTGATAAAAGAGATAAGATCATACAAGCAAGCAATATTATTCCAAGCTTCCCCATTTTCAGGATCAAGTTGAACAGCTCGAGTAAACCCATCCAGAGCCTTTTCAACATCACGAGCCTGTATTCATCTTCAACAATAAAGTTACAAGAACTTGGGGGAAAAGGACCATATATTCTAGTACAAGAACATAGTGCAAATAATATATGTTACCTTCAATGCAGCAGCACCCAGAGCAAACCAACCATCTGGATACAAAGAATTCAAGGCCATAGCAGACTCCCTGAGATGTTATCAAGGTGAATTTGTCATTGAGCAATATCAGTTGTCAATTACAGACTTTGTAGATATACCACGTAAGAGAAAGAGAAGTAAAAGCATTAAACATACCAAAGGATTTTAGATGTAGCATAGTCCCCTCTATTGTACGAACTACGCGCAAGAGACCGCTGATGCAAATAAAAATATGACAAGAAACAAAAATTAAGATAAAAGCATAATAAATGTCATTTATTTTAGCAACGAATAGCACCTTAGCCCGTGCAGACTTATCATTTGAAACTTCCAGAGCCTTCTCATAGCAGGAATCATTGTTTGTAATATCACCTAAAGAACACCTGGAAAATTAAAGCATGTACATGTCAGTAAACTCTAATTCAACTCTTTTCTCTCTGTTAAGATATACGGCAGAAAAGAAAAGGCTAGGCGAGGTATTATCACATGCTTTGTGTATGTCTGTATGCATGTAGACAGTAATAACATGGGTGAAAGATAGGGCCTCAGAACCACACATATTGAAACAGGGCTTCATAAGACATGAGAAAACAGTTGGTAAGATTCTAATACCAAGAAAAGGAATGGAGGAAGCCATACACCAAAAGAAAATCAGGATTTAGGAATGAGCGAACCCATAGATTCTGGTCAAAGTCAAGGGAAGGCAAAACGTATAGAATTTTGAAAACCATACACTTTTTGCCAGTACAAATATTCTGGACAATACTGTTCAGAAGATTAGGGAACAAAGGAATCAGTAAGAACCCATTTGTGAGAGCATCTCTAACCCAATACAACAAATATTACACCAACTTGTCATAAAAAGAGCATCTTTCTTACACCAAATTTTTTTCCACTCCAATGTATCCACACCAAATTTTACACCAAAAGAACATCTTTAAAGAATATTCCCCCAATAAATATTTATATAATACCAATCAATTTCTATTAGTTAATTTATACAATATTCAATAATTTTATTGACATAAAATATATATCAAAGTGGGTATCATTTTAAAGATCTCAACGAGATCTTTCCAACGGTATATTTTTTGGGAATACTTATTGTTATAATTAAGTACAAAAGGGTTAAATTAATAATTTTAACAAAAATTAAATGTTGATGTGACATTTTAACAGGGAAAAAAAAAAACTTGGTGGAGCTACAGTGCGCACCAGGTTTGGTGAATACTGTAGCTTCATCAAATTTATTTGGTGTAATTGGTGTGTTTGGTGGAGATAGTGTGTTGGTTAGAGATGCTTTGAGCTTTTAAGTTACTTTACTGTAAACTGAAAATAGTATTATGATTTCTATTTAATGTGACAATATCAGCATATCAGATGAACATTAATCCCCTGATTGTAATAGACTAATAGGTGATCAAATACAGGATTTAACAAAAAAGTGGCATAATTATCAAATGAAAAGACCAACAAAAAAGGGTAATTAACATACCATAATCTGGGATCATTGGGTATCTCTGAAAGCCGTGTCTTTATGAGTTCAACAGCTGCTGCTTTCTTCCCCAATAGGCTGTTTTTCATATCGTACACAAGAAATTCTCAAAAATCCCATTGGCAACAAGTGACAAAAGAAGTAAAAACAGTAAACAAACAGAACTAGATTTGAGAAATGGCTGTCATGGACATCATACCAGTTGCAGTGTATTAGATTATCCCATAACTCTAGATCCTCAAAAATTTTAATAGCTTCCCCGATCAAACCACAGCTTACTAAAAGTTCGGCATATTCCCTAACATTAAGATAAATGGAAATGGGACATTTAAAAGGAATTAAACTACACAAAAATGACAAATTTTAAAATAAGATATATAAAGAGATAGATTGTAGCAAATCGATGGCTGGTAAACTTAGAAATAATTAAATAAATCTGCGTGTTATCAAAGATAGAGAAGAAATAGTTTACTTCCGCAAGGCAGGAACAGTGGGAAAGTTAACCACATAACAGAAGGGAATCCTTAATGCCACTCCAGGGGAAGAGTTTTGAACACTCTCAACCTTAAAATAAAGCAAAATATATTTGTGAGATAAACTGTCAAGTATTTGCTTAGAAAAGTTAACAAAAATTCTAAATAAACTGAAAATAGAAAATAGAACAGCATGTGAATTGAACTCAAAAAAGCACTTGTGAAGTGGAAAGTCAGTGAGGAAAATAGATTTCTTTTTTTTAAAATAAATAAATAAAAGGAAAGTAACGAAAAGAACAAGCAAACAAACAAACAAAACTTGATTGATAAATAAGCTTTGCAAAAATCTTTAAGAACAGGAGAACCCTCAAAAAAGATACATTGAGCTAAGTTAAGACATTCTTAGACAATCCTCAAAAGAACAAAAAGAACAAAAGAATTCCCCACCCAAACCTCTACTGCCTCCCAGTGTAAGTGTCCGTTTGGGGGAGTTTGTCTACCGGCTAAAAGAGCTTTTTTAATTAAAAAAGCTCTTTTCAATTTTTTTCGTGTCGTTTGGTTGACACTCCAGTAGAGCTTTCGACGATTAAAAAAGCTGTTTTACGTCTACTTGGAGAAACTCAAATTTTAGGCTTTTCCAAGTAGACTTTTTTGAGCTTTTTTAAAAACATTAAAATCTCTAATATAACCCTATAATTTAATATTTGCTAGAGTATTTTGGTAATTCTCTCATTAAAAAAACTATTTTTTAATTGACAACCAAACGACCAACGGCTTTCATTTAAAAGCTCTACCTCTAAAAGATCTACTTCTAAAAGATCTACTGCAAAAAGATCTACTTGAGAAGCTCTCCCAAACGTACTCTAAAATTTGAAGGAACTAATGCCCGAAGAAAAGCATATAAATTTGACTTTATCACTTAAAGACGGGATATATCCTCCTCTCTGAGTCTCTGGAATGCTAAAAATTCCTTTCATTTCTTTCAATCCATATAAGCCAAAGAATTGTCATCACCTCACAGTCCCATAACACTAAGACTTTCAAACATTCCCCAAAAGCAGCAAACCTTTCTGGTATAACTAAATAGTGAGTAGCACTGCCCATAAGAGCTTGTAAAGCCGAACCAACTTATTCTATAATTCCATAATTGCAAGGCAATGGGAAAATGCAAGAAACTTTGAATAAATATATATAAAGAAATCATAGATGCTTTCAAAATCTCTCCTTCATAAAATACACAATTGAGATGATAAAATATACTTGCACCTTTCCTTTGAAAATTGTCATTTAACTTTACCCAGGCAAAAATTTTGACTTTATATTAGCCTTTCACATCATCTTTGAGGGTTCGGAGAAAGACACACTAGAATCATCAAAGAAACTATTATGTAAGACTTGAGTTAAAAGTACTCTTACTTCTCTAGCACCCAATGTCTCCTATCTCCCTACAAATAAACTATATTTACAGGCATGAAACCAAGCAGCTAAAGTAAATCAAAATTTCATAAAGTTTTACACTGGATAGCAAATGATATTTCTAACCAACTTCAACAACTCAGTGAGCCCTACAGCCTACAAGGGGCCTTCAACCTTGTATATATACAATGAAAATTAAGCTCTACCAAAAACTTTAAAAATTCAAAATCTCTGAAGATTATTTCTAATTAACAAATATAAGCTAAACTTATCCATAAAATATAATAAAAAAAAGATTAAGTAGTTGAGATAATATAAAGTATAAATCATAGGTTGAAAGAAAGCAAACCAAACAGAAATATTATCACACACACACAGTTACACCAATTTATCCATCATCTCTAAGGCGCGAAAGTAGTCGAGATAACATAAACTATAAACCAGAGGTTCAAACATACCAAACATTAATAGTATATTAGTATCACACACACAATCGTACCAATTTATTCATCATCTCTAAGGCACGCCCCTTTGTACGACTACGAGTTGACTCCCATCTAATACGTAAGATACCACAGAAACTCTTTAGCTGAAAGTGAGAAGTCATGTAGATATCAGAAGAAATAGAAATACAAGATCAACATCAAACAAATCTTATATAGTGATGCACCATATCTGAATTCTGATGGCAATGCAATAATCTTTCACTCTTCAAACAATCAAACCTCAAGCCTTAGACTATCTTATTTCTAAAATTATCCAATTAAGTATCACCTATTATTATTGGGTTGCCTATGATTTTCTTTTTCATTAAAAAAAAGGAAGTATTATTATTGTTATAATACTAACAAAAAAAAAATGGAATATTGTTAGAATGCTCCTAACACCTTAAACTTTTGAGTCTAACAGTTACTACCACAGTATCAAAGCCGGTTTTACTAGGAACGTCTGGGTTTGAGTCCCCCAACGATTGAATTCGCATTTGTTATTAGTGTTTAGGTTTGGGCTTGGGTCATGTCGCAAGCCATTTGGTCTTGCAGGTGAGGAGTTGTGTTAGAATGCTTAAATGCTATTATTGGATTATTTCCTAACAGCTTAAGCCTTAAGCTTTTGGGACCAAAGATTATTAACAAGTATTATCGGTTTACTTATTAGAAAAAGCTTAATGCTTAGGCTGCAATAACTTAGGGAATAGGAGGTTGAACATCTGATGAAGTTAACTGCTAAAAAATCCAATAAAGAATATCCATGATATAATGTTGCTAACAAAAATAATTGATTTACTTACAATAAAATATGATGACTGCTGGGAATCAATTGCTTCTAAATATGGAGCCATATCCCATCCTGAATCAGAGATAGATCTATAAATCAGCGGATGACTAAAGAGAAGAGCACTGACTATAATCAACAATGGGTTCAAAAATGGAAACTGAGTAATTTATGCCTCTATCTGGACACCAAACTTCTGATACAAAAGAAACTCCTCATAAATGATAGAACAGGAATTAAACAAGACATCAATAAAAGAATTTAATAAATATCATACTACCCATTAGCACTATACGTAGAAATTGATTTTTCTCTTCAGCACACGGTGAAAATTGCCTAAATCTATCTATTTTGGTGTCATTACACATTGAAGAAAATATTTTATGATTTTAGAAGAAATTATGTCATTGTTACCATTAAACAGCCTACTACTGAATGCTAGCAATTTGATCCCCTCTGTTACCTTCAATCTCATCTTTCATTATCGACTACCGAAGGGAAAACTACTATCTAGAAGACTAGAATGCATATCAAAATTACATGACACCATAAGATTTATGGCAATGGAAAAAAAAAAAAAAAAAAATCCCGTGACAACATAAGATTCAACCAGACATATACTCAAACAACTTACTTAGCATTTCATCATGTCGAGTGCTCTTTTCTATTAGAAGGCAATTTGACAGGATGACTGCCTGTTGAATCGCCTTTAAATGGGCAGCTGGGCCACCATTCTGGATACACAGCACTCCAGTTTCAGATTCATTACCATTCTTCACTAATTTTGGGACAATTAAAACCTCTGAGACATTGCTGATTTTAGAATCATTAGTCTGAATGCCAGGATTTATTGAAGGACCGGCATGACTAGTGTTCGATGAGCTTGTGTTTGCAACAAGTACCATTTGTGCCTTTGGGTCTACCTATATCCAGGAATGATCCCTAAGTTATGAAGAAAAATCCCATCAAGTTCACAAATGATATACCATCAAAATTTACCTGATGTACAGTTCGAAAACCAAGAGCCCCAGTAACTGAGAGCTTAAGACCTGCTGCCACTTCAGCTGACTCAAAATGTCGCCTGATACCATTAAAATCACTTCAGCAAACAGATATAATTTTTGAGGTGAAATGGGGAGGAGGGGTGTGTGCGCGTGTGTGTGTGTGTGTGTGTGTGTGTTGGTTGAGAATCTTGTATCAGTGGCAAAAATTGATTCCGAGACCAATTCCACCCAAAAGCCATTGTCATTTCCAACTGAGAATGGGGGAATAATGAAAATTTGAAACTAAAATAAATAAAAAATAAAAAAAAATGCTCAATAACTGACAGCACTTTCATTGGGAAGGGGAGATTTCATGAAATTTAAACATAAGAATCCATTCTTGCATCTCTCATACAAATATCAACTGCATGTCCTCATTCACAGTTATGCACAATGAATGCGATATATATGGGACAGAATCAACAGCCTCTCTTTTACCATGCAAATCCTAATACAATTTTTAGACCATTAGATTAATGCATTTTCAACAACTAACATTTACGCAGAATATTCATATGACTGACAAACATTAACAATCAACAATATGTGTCATAATTGTGTGGGTGTGTGGGTGTGTGTGTGTGTGTATACTGGTTAGTTCTATACCATTCAACTGGGTGCCCCAATAACTTATCAAATTATCTAAAGTACTATATATTCTAAAGCGCCACAAATAAGCCCATCAAACATAAATTTTCCCATGATAACTCACCTGCAGTAATCAACCCTCCCGTAAATGTATTCCAAGACACCTGCTTCCAGATAGACAGCAGAAACAATATCCGAAGGCTCTATATCATAAAACTGAGTACCCCAATAACTTGTTACCTGTTCCAAAGTGCCAAAATGATTTAAAGTTTCACCCATATAAACTTGCAATAGATCAAACAATGACGATGACCGCTCATCCAAAATCCTCTGATGAACAAGTAGGACCGTCGTGAGCCACCACGAAACACTTCTAATCCCATACACTGACGACAAACTTGCTTCAAATAACATATCTTTTATCTTCAACAGCAACATTTTAGCAAAAATTATGTACTACAAAAACCAAAGAAATTCAAAATAAGTAAAAACATCACAAGTTCATTTTATTTTATTTTATTGGAAATAAATTCAAAAGAAAAAAAAAATTAAAAATTAAAAATAAAATTGCCAGGTACCTGCAGATAAGAAAATTTTCCAAGCAAGTCAGAACCAGAAGACATGAGCTGATTACGCGCCCAATTCTCCCATTCGACCAATTCATGACCTTTCGAATCAGAAAACTTCAGCGGAAACGAACACTTGGGCAGCTCCTCCACCAAAGGTCTGATTTTTATTCACAAAAACAAACCAAAAAACACTTCAAAAATTTCAGTTTTCATTTTTCATTAAATAAAAGCAATCCATTTGCGAACAGATTAAAAACTAACCCAGTCATGTTACACTGAGTGAACCATAGAAGAGCAGCGACAGCCAGACACATCACGACAACCACTCTACCATCCCTGTCGTTGTCGGCGTCGTTTTCAATGAACGCTTCAACGCGGTCGAGCAACTCGGAGTATACTCGGCCGGCGGACTCGGCTGAGTTGACAAGGTCTTCGAGCTCGGGCGAGTGAAAGACGAGTAGGGCGGCGTCGGAGGAGAGTGCCCGGAGATAGTCTCCGGACTCGATTGAAGTGAGAAGGCCGTTGATGTGTGAATGGAGAGGAGAGACCACGGTGGTTCGGTCATCGGAGGGTTGGGATTGGAGATGAGGATCGGTCGGCGGAGGAACGACGGCGCAACGGAGGAGCCGGAGCTCGTAGCGGCGGAGGATTTCTAGTTGTTGTTCGGCCATTCAAAATTACTGGAGCTGGAAAGGAGAGGTTTTGGGTTTTAGACGTTTAACTTTTCTTTTCCATTTTTTAATTTAGGGATATTATTATTTCTCCCCTGAGGTTTTCCATATTCGTGATTTTGCTCCATCTAGTTTCAAACATGGCCAGTCTTCCCCCTAAAAACTAAATCATTCAAAGATTTACCCCTGCTACTGTATTAATATTTCCATCAAATAGTGGTTTGACCAAACACCAAGGGTAATACTGTAACTGTGCTACTTCCAAAAAAGGGATATTATTAGTTTCCCCCTGAGGTTTTCCATATTCGTAACTTTGCCCCCTCTAGTTTTCAAAATGGTCAGTCTTCCCCCTAAAAATCAAATTATTCAAAGATTTACCCCCCATGCCATTAAGATTTGACTATGAAACACCAAGGGTAATATTGTAACTATGCTACTTCAAAAAAAAAAAAAAACTTTCCATAATTGAAAAAAATGAAATTAGTTTTAATCAAAATCAAAACCCAGAAATTAAAATCACTGATTTTAAATCTACTCACCATAATCCAAACAAGAAACAGATTCAAAACCTTAAATCGACCAATTATTTTTGTTTTCAAATGATTTCATTCACCAGAAATTGAAAAATGAAAATCAATTGAAAAAAAAAATGGAAGCAGACTTTGGTGTTTAAGTTTAAATTAAGTTTTATTATTATTATTACTATTAATGGTTATTTTATTACCATTATTTTTAAAGGTTTATTATTATTATTATTAATTCCGATTTTCCTTTAAAAAAAAAATAATTCTAATTATCTAAAATGAACGATAGATATTGAATTTGGAGATGAACTAATCGTAATGAGTTTTTTTTTTTTTTTTTTTTTAAAAGAAATTCTGATTTTTCTTTACAAAAATCAACGTTATTATTAGGGAGGGTTAAAACATACTTTCTCCATCACTTTAAAAAAATCAACTTTGCTATTACTTTAAAACTGTGAAAGTAATGGAGAAAGTATGTTTTTTTTTTAAGCAGCACAGTTACAATATTGCCCTTGGTATTTCACGGTCAAATCCTAATAGCATGAGGTAAATCTTTGAATAATTTGATTTTTAGGGGGAAAACTAACAATTTTTGAAACTAGAGATGGCAAAGTTATGAATATGGTAAACCTTAAGGGGAACTAATAATATCCCTTTTTTGGAAATAGCACAGTTACAATATTGCCCTTGGTGTTTAATGTCAAACCACTATTTAACGGAAATATTAACGACATGGGGTAAATCTTTGAATAATTTGGTTTTTAGGGGAAAGATTGATGATTTTTAAAACTAGAGAGGCAAAGTTACGAATATGTAAAATTCAAGGAGGAAAATAATAATATCCCTTTAATTTATTTATATAATCCATTCCAACTTCAACGTTCAACGGTTCAACCTAGCTATTGAAACTTTTTATTTGATAAAGCTAAGCTAGGACTAGAAAGTTGTAGGTTGGTCTGGTATGACGTGGCATGTATAGACCGGACGAGGATCGTCTGTTGATTCTCTGCTGAACAACAATGATGCTGAACTATGCTGTCCTTTTAATGATTTAGTGACACGTGTCCTTTAAAAAATAATGTGTGGTCAGGATTTATTCTTTTATTTGTATCTCATAAATTAGAACTAAAACTATGCCGTTTTGTAAATCCAGATCCTAAGAAAACACTCTAAATTTTGAAAACTTGAATTTACTGGTCTTAATATATATATATATATATTTTTTTAACTAAATATTCTTCGTCTCCTTCCCCTTTCCATTTGACAATAAGTGAAAATGTGAAATATTATTTCTTCTTCTCTAACTCTAAATCTCATACAACCCGAACAAACTCTTTCTAACAATATTTGTCTTCTGATCGCGTAAAATAAATAAAATAAAATAAAATAAAAAATTGTTTTCTGAAGGTGCTTCACTGCTTTGGTTCCAAATTGTTGTTTTTGTGTTCCAATTTTTTTTTTTCTGTAAAATTTTTATCACCTAAATCGATCTCTCTCTTAAAATCTCTATCTCTAGATTTCTCTTCACTGCTTTGGTCCGTTGTATGTGGAGAAGGATGTCATTGGATTATATAATTTAAAGGGTGTGTCTGGATTGTTGGATGCATTATAAAAAGGTGAACATGACTTGTGATTTGTAATGATATTATTTCTCCTAGCTTAACTTTTTATTAATTTAATGTTCAAAGGCAATAGCTTGGTCCCCAAATAAAAATATTTTATTAATTTAAATTTATGATTTTAATATTCAAAATTATCTATCCAGTAATGCTATACATCTCATCTATAATCTTACCATTTTCATCCCAACACACGTAGCAGTTAAGGTGTCACTTGGGGAGTGGACAAACATTAACTAGTGAGTGAATATATGGGTAAGAGAGATAAATATCAATTAATGTTTATTCACTTATCAAGTGACACCTCAGCTATCACGTGTATTGGAATAGAAATAGTAGGATTATAGGCGGGATATTTACATTATTGTTATCTATTTATTTGGTGTGACGTTACCGATTTTTTAACAAAATAAAATTAGTGTACATTAATATATCAAACTTAACCCAAACTCTATTACACGGAAAACACGACTGTCAGTGAATGAGCATTTTACTTTGTTCTACATTCTACACACATACATGTATGCAGGGCCGGCCTTGGGTTTGGTTTTTAAAAGTACCTGCTTAGTGCCTATCTTTAAAAGGACCTATATTTACCGTAAAATCCCTTATTTGTAATGAGCTATTATTGAGTTTTATATATATGGGTTGAAATTTAAAGGGCCCAATAAACACATTTTTGCTTCGGTTAAAAAAAAAAAAAAGGCTCTAATACCTTTTTCCTTTTTCCTTTTTCCTTTTTCTTTAGACAATTAGACCAGATAACTTCATCTCTTTCTCGTTTACTTGTTATAGGGTTCCATCACTTATTCACTAGTTCCCTTCTTTTTTTTTCTTTTTTTACTATTGATTCATATCCCTCTTATATAATAAAAATAAGCATCCCAAAATACATCATTAAAATTACAATCAAACCATAAACCTGTGGATCCATGTCCTTTTTTTTTTTTTTTTTTTTTTCTCGACTATTGATCCATGTCCCTCTTATGCAATAAAAATAAACATCTTATCATTATCATATATTCAATACTTGTTGCGATATTGAGTAATGGTCTAGAGTATAAATTCAAATATGATTCAATTATAGGTTTTTTGTCTTTTGATGAACAAATTACTCTTAATATTAAGAATCGGTTGAAAACAATAAATTTATAACTTAAAAAAGAAATCCAAACATTTGTAAATAAAAAAATAAAAAAAACCCCAATATTTGCATGTGATTAAATTCAGTGTAAATATTAAGAGTTTATTGAACTTAAAAAAGTCCAAATATTTATGTAAAATAAAAAATAAAATAAAAAATCCAAACATATACATGTAGTCAAATTCAGTTTCATAAAGCACTAATATGGATATTCTTGAATCTAATTGAAGTTGCAAAGTAAACTTTAAGGAGGATGAATGCAATGAGAAAAAAAAAAAAATAAGTATTATGATTTTTTTTTTTTTTTGAAGTTTTCACTTTTATAGTATTATATACATTGTGGTTTTTTTTGAGACTCGAACCCACAATCTCGTGGTGTAGGTGTGAGGGATTTTACTGGAGCAACCTCATCTCGTCATGAATTTTATATTTTAATGGTAAAAAGCCCAATTTAAAACAGTTTAAGTCTGATATCAAAGTAAGTAATAAAACATAAAACAATAATTTTAATATTAGTACCACATATATTCTACGGAAAAAAATATATTATATATATTCGTGCGGAATTGTCCAATTTAAATTTTTTATCCCGGACCACAAAAAAACTCAGGACCGGCCATCAGGCCATGCATGTGTGGAAATATTTAAGAGTAACACATACTTCAGTGACAAGTTAAAAGCTTCACATCAAATACATAAACAATAACCATTAAAAGCAAAGTAAAAGAATCCATATGTGGCCATTCTCTAATCAACTCATATGTGGTCTTCTTTTCTTTTCCTCTTCCTTGATTAACAAAATAACACGTAATCACATTTTTAATTATAATTTAATTATTCCTAATACCTGGACCTGGACTTTCCTTTGGTGGTTTTGAGTGGTTTCCTGCAGGGCTCCTCCAGAAGGACCGAATCTCTATACCTGTGTGGCACAACCCTCCCTCTCTTCGATCTCACCACCGCTACTGACGTGTCCTCATCGTCCACCCTCCATTTTTTCTCATCATCATCATCACCACCATCATGATTCATCACTTGCTTGTCTCCACTCGAAATCAGCTCTGCTGCTGCAATTAGCAAACCCAGACGACAATCATTGCCTCTTTCTTGCTCCAAACTAAACGGCACCGTTTTCACTACCCCATGATCTTCTTCTTCTTCAACAGAATCCACTACTGAGTTGATGATATCTGAAGATCCCTCTGTTGTTTTCTCTTCTTCTTCTTCTTCTTCTTCTTTGCACACGAAGCTACAAGCACTCAAATCTCTATTTTCAACTAAAGACTCTGTTGACTCCCAAAATGGACCCACCAAACCCTGGTTCAAATCAACATCAAACCCTTTCTTACCACAACAAAACTCACCAACTTCAGATTTCGAAGATGAGTTTTTTACAGGCGGTGGTTCAATGGAAGATATTACATGAAGAATCTTCTTCAGACACGCTTGAGCTTTTGAACATCCATGACCTTTATAATTACAATAATCGCGTAAAGCATCCATTGTTAGATAGAGAAATCAAAAGCACAACTCAAAACCCTTTTCAGCTTTTACATTTCTGATCATTCCTGCCCCTAACTGCTACTGTTACCACCAATTCGCTGCAAGAAGTAATAACAACAATCGAAAGCGAAGAATGCTCTGTTCTTTTAATAATAATGATTTTTTTTTTTCTTTTTTGTGGGGGTGTGTTTTGTTTTGTTTGTAAGGTAAATATCCTTATAAGTTATAATGAGCGTGTTGAAGTGACCGGGTATGTTGATTTGATCGGATTGGTTCTTTATTGACGTGGCAAAATATGTTAGATGATCAAATGGGACGTGCTCGATTCTGATTGGATGTCAGAATGGTTTGTCACCTAAGTAACTGATGTGACCAAAGTTTGTCTCTTTTCCAGGGCTTTTCTCTTGTGTTTTTTCTTGCTTCTTCTCTTTCATCTTTTTTGCTTGATCAACTAACTCAAATATACAGTCCTTTTTTCTCACCTCGCCTTTCATGGGGTTCCGCATTACCCCCTTCTAAAAGCACTAGATAAATTTACTTGTTCCTTTATGGACATACGTCATGTTTTTAGAAGGAGTAAATACTCATCCTTATCTTATATTTAGGAGTCGTTTGTATTTTTATCTAAATATTGTTGAATATTGAATAGTCCTAAATTTTTCTGTAGACCGAATAGGGATAGAAATCTGAACTTTAATGATATGTTTGTTTGTTTTTTTCTCACATCTGAATATATAGTCAACATATTTGTTTTTTAAACATAAAATTATTTAAAAATAAGTAATTTTATATTTATACCCATACTAATTAAAAGAAGTAATTTAACATGTATCATTCTTTATAACATTTTGTATGTAAAACAAAGTTCAATTTAACAAAATAAAAAATTCATCAACAAATATAATTTTGCATATTCTGAAAACAAAGTTTAAGTTCAATTTATTATCAAAAAAAAAAAAAAACAAAAGGTTCAAGTTCAAGTTCAAGTTTAATTTTGTATGTTATCCACGTTTCTGGTGTATATAATTCATGAAACCATTTTTGTTTTTTGGTTTCCTATATCATATGCACCGGAAACCAAATTAAAAAAAAAAAAAAAAAAGTTCTTGAATTTTTTATATACAATTATTCTATAACATCTTCAAACCATGAAATCTACTCAATACGATATACACATTTATTGAGCACTATATGAATAGTTAGATAAAAAAAATAAAAATAATAAAAAAAGTTCTTACAGAGATTTGGTAGGAGAGAAATTCAATTGTTCAATCCTTGAAAAATTTCAGAATGAGAAGCAATTAAGGGTTTTTTTATTTTTATTTTTTATTTTTTTTTCTTTCTAAAACCTTTTTAAAATAATAAATATGTTAAAAGAAAAAAATCCTACAACATATCAAATTAAGATAAATTTGGAAATATATCTTCTTTGGAAGGATAAATTTAGAAGAGAATATTTTAATTGTAATCAAGTGATTTGAAATTAAGTTAAAAGTCAGAATTTTTTGCTTTTTATTTTAAGTTATTTGACCATTTTAAAAAACAAACAAAACAAGTTAATGAGTTCAATTCAGACATATTAAGTTTTAAATGAAAAAAACAAACGACCTCTTATACTTCAATTATTTGTAACACTACACATTTTTCGTGAATTGATTTTCATTTTTATTTTTTTAAATCTAACCCTAAATGGGTCGAGACTCGGGACTTATAAAATGTACATGATAAGATTCAAACCATTCACAACCAATGTGAACGGAGAAGTACATGACACTGGCTAAGAGGGGATACACCTTCGTGAAACGTTTTTATCCGAAAAAATTAATTATAATAAATGTAGCAATTAATTAATGGATTTTTTTTTTCTTTCTAAATGTGTATAATGAACGAATTAAGTTGGTTCGGTAGTATACCCCTCAAGCCCTCACACCTGCACCATGAGGTTATGGGTTTTAGTTCTTTTTAATAAAATAAAAAAAATAAAAACTGAATTTATATAATACTTCAAGAAAAAAATTAATTAATTAATGGCATGCAACAACTTGATTAGAATAGAAAGGGGAAAGGAAAGCCATTTGTAGTTATGGTTTGGTGAAGAAAAGTGAGATGTTTTTGAAAATTCCAAGAAAAGGAAACAAATCAGAAAAATTATTCTTTTACTTTAAGAGTATCTTCAACCTAAATAGTTTTTTTTGGTGCAATTTTTACACTAAAATAGTGCAACTTTCATATTATTTCATTGTTCCATCTCTAATCCATTGCACCAAATTTTACACTGAAAAAAAATATTCTCTTGAATATTCCATTTCCTTTCTTCTTTTATTATTATTTGTCAACAAATACTAATTTTCAACCAAACAAAACCCAATTCACAATTAAAAAAGAAAAAGAAAAAAAGAAGGTAAAATTGCGCAAGTGAACAGTGTCACACAATATATTATGCGACACTGTTCATCCCCATGTAGATGGTACAGTGAATGCAGCTGGGTTGGAGGGGATTTTAGCTACAAAATGGAGAAGGCGCAAGGTTGAAGATGGTCTAAAGGAGAAAATGTGTTTCTTGTTCTCATGTCAATTAAGACTCAATACTTTCTTAATTTCACTATAAATAACAGAAACTTTTCATCAATATTAAAAGTTTTCCTCATTGTGCTTTCTTTTTCATTCATATATAAATGACCCACAATGTTTAAAATGCATGTAACCTTTGTCTCTGCCACAATAATTTCTCTGAATATCTTTACCTGTGGAGTCCTTTTTTGTACACACTATTGAATGTTGTTTTAATATAGGAAAAATGCACAAACTTACCTTAACGTTTCCCATTATGGCATAATATCCAACTAATACATTTAATTGTACAAACAACCCCTCTTATTAGTCAACTCCAGTTAAAGATAACCATTGACCATTATTTTTTTTGAAAGCCCAAAATAGCCCCTGCACTTTATTGCAAAAAAATCTTAATTGCCCTTTATTTAAAACATTATCTACTTTAAATTATTAGAATATAAAAAATAAGTACTAAACATAATCCTTTTTAAATAAAAAAAATTCAAAAATAATATATTAAAAACAAAACAATTTAGGAAAACGTTATTTTGAGAAAATACAATTTAATAATATTTTTAAAACAAAAAAAAAATATTATTTTGAGAAAATATAATTTAAAATTATGCAAGTCCAATATGAATAGTGGTAATGTGCTACATATTTTTAAAATTTAAAACATTTTTTTTATTTATAAAGGATTATGTTTAGTATTTTTTTTTTGAATCAAAATATAATGTGTAATTTATATTGAGTCAAATTATTTTGTCTTATAGAGATGAATATTAAACAAATTTTCGGTGCCACTGTATTTTATTATGACAAATGATTATATTTTTATTTCAAATTTTTGATGATTTTATTTATATTTGTATTTAGAATACTAAACATAATCCTTTTTAAGGAAATAAAATTAAAAAATATATAACACATTATCACTATTCATATTGGACTTGCATAATTTTAAATTATATTTTCTCAAAATAACATTTTTTTTTTGTTTTGTTTTTAATATATTATTAAATTGTATTTTCTTAAAATAACATTTTCTTAAATTGTTTTGTTTTTAATATATTATTTTAGAATTTTTTTTTAATTTAAAAAGGATTATGCCTAGTGTTTATTTTTTATATTGTAATAATTTAGAGTAGATAATGTTTTAAACAAAGGCTTAAGATTTTTTTTGTAATAAAGTGCATAGGCAATTTTGGGCTTTCAAAAAAAAAAAATCATGGTTAATGGTTATCTTTAACCAAAGTAGACTAACAAGAGAGGTTGCTTGTACAATTAAAGGCACTAGTTGAATATTATGCCATAATGAGAAACGTTAGGGTATGTTTGTGCAATTTTCCCTTTAATATATTTGTCAAATGCATTTAACAATGTCCTTTTTTGCCAGTAGATTTCACCGAATAGGTCCATATAGAAACTAAAAATTAAAGTCGATATCCAGTTCAAATAAAAACATTCTACGTTGCAGGAGCATCTATTCGAATTGCGTTTGAAATAATTGTTCTGGACCAACCCCTTCACGATTTTCATGTCAGAGCATTTGGACAGCGGTGGTTTTCAATTTAGATGCATCCATTCTCATTTAGGAAATACGAAAATTCAAGAAGAAGAATTATAAGAATTACATTCAAAGAAACCAACACTCAGCCATGTCAACTTCATACATACATTCTCATTTAGGAAATATGAAAATATTACAATTCAAGAAGAACTATAAGAATTACATTCACAGGAACTCAACAGTCTGCTATTTCAACTTCTAATTGGCTCTCGAGTGGGAATTGATGGAAGCAAATTCAAGCATTCATGATATTTGCATGAACCCACACATACGAATATTATGTGTGATTACATGTGGAGCACAATCCTTATCTTCCATAACTGGTGAAATAGCTTCCAGGCAATTTTGAATCTCCAGTTTTACACGATCCATTTACGCCGTTGTAGAATTCAATACTAAGATCAAACTTACTTTTTTTTAAGGTATCTAATAACTCCATTGCCTCAGTAACACAACCATTCTTGTAAAACCCATCGATGGGAACATTATAGGTATATTTATAAGGCATATGCAGCATAACATTGTTCCGTTGTATCTCATAAAACAATTCTTTTGCATGCCCAATCTTATTGGCTCGAATAAGGCCACTAAACAAGGTGCTATATGTAATAACATATGGCACAACTCCAATTAAAATCATCTCCATAAAGATCTATGTTTTGTTTCTTGCAATACCCATCAATCAATCTAAAGACATTCCGATAGAAATCATCTCCCTATAAAGATTCATGGCTTTGTCTATGTTTTGTTTCTTGCAATACCCATCAATCAAACTAAAGACATTCCGATAGAAATCATCTCCTATAAAGATTTATGGCCTTTGTTTATGTTTTGTTTCTTGCAATACCCATCAATCATGATGTTGTAGCTAAAGACATTGTGTCCACACAACTCTTTATCAGTCATAGAAACAAACAACATTCCTAGCATCATTGATCAATTTCTAGAACACAAACCATCTATCAATGTGTTATAAGTTAATAACTAGGATTCACACCTATCTTAATCATTAATTCTAATATTTTATTTGCTTTATCCATCTTCTCATTCTTGCAAAGCTCGTCTATAATCACATTAAATGTCACAACGCTAGGCTACACACAACCTAAGTGCAACACTTATATTTTGAATACACAAACAATGTAATATGCGGTTTATACAAGAAGGGCATCCTTCATGATTCTACCCTCCCAAATACCACAAAACCATCACAAAACAAAACAATGAATGATGACATACGAGGAGAGGGTTGCCTCTGAACCAGGCAATCAAAAAAGTAATTTGCTTCATCGGGAGAGACGTTACCTGATCTGGATTTCTCTTTGACGAATCTGTCAAGTGCCTCTGGATTTGGAGGCATAGTTGTTGAACTGGAACTGTTAAAGGAAGAAGAGAGCTCGTTTTTGGAATTTGAGTTGGTGGGTTTTTGAGAGAAATGTTCACACTTCATAGCTCAATACAGCGGAGAAGGAAAAAAAAAAGATAAGGGATTGATTTTCCAAAACCCTCGCAAAGTGAGCTTTTATAGACATAAATGTTCTTTTTAGGGTTTCTCTTTTTGTCGGCAGATTGAAGTTGGTGTACTAGTTTGCTTTGTGAGTATCCGGGCCGGGTAATATTTATTGGGCCGAGTTGACTTGACATTTAATAATGCTCACATATTTTCGGCCCAACGTTAGTTCAATCGATTTATTTATTTAATAAATTCAATATTTATATGAGATAAGGTTGATCCGATAATAAATCCACCACACTTGCACCATGAGATTGCAGGTTCAAGTCCACTCTCTAAAAAAATTCAATAGATAATATGGGTGTATAAGTCTTGAATCTTGATAATGCTCATTTTTCGGTTACATGAACAGATATTAACGATAAAATTAGGGGGATGAAAATTATAGGCAAGACCTATCTTTGTAATAAATTAGAATTCTTATGTTATGCAAGAAAGAAAGTATATAATATAATTGGATCATGATGTAAAAAAACAACTGGGCTTGGGCTCTCATGAATGGGACCGTTTCCAATGAGTCCATTTTTGCTCACCCCCCTTTCAAGAGGGGTAAGCATTACCCCCCTCTCATACACATAACATATATATATCTATGGAGGGGTAAAATTGTCTAAAAATTTACTCATCTATGGCACATGTCATCCAATTAAGAGGGGGGTAATGGTTACCTCTCTTAAAGGGGGGTGAGCAAAAGTATTCTCATTTCCAATTTCCTAGAAAGAAAAAGGCCAATTTGGCTTTACAACACAAAATTATTAGATTAAGGTCATGTTACATACATACCCCAGATGTGGTTTGGTGGGGAAGGGTACTTATTCAGTCTGGTACCCAGAGCGCCCTTCATTACCAAACCACGTTGGGCTGTGGTAATTGCATATTTGTAATATAATGTTTTGTGGTTGTGAGTTTAAAGAATCCATATTACTCCTTTTTGTGTATGTGAGTACCACCTTCAAGATGTCATTTTTTTCCCCAATCCTTAAACTATTTAGGCACTTCATGGACCCAAAAGGACAATTGAAAGATGATCCAAAGCCAATTTCATGATTTTAATTAGCTTAAAGTATATCTTGGAAACAATAGGAATTTGGTTAATTTTCTCTGAAACAAGGAAATGGAGACATATATATATATCAGACATGCAACATATATAAGACCCCATCAAAACAATAGCAGTGGTGGTGGTGGGGGTGTTATATTGCTGAAGAAAAAGTGGAGTCTGAGTCATTAAGATTTGGTTCATATCTTGTGTCTTCTGTGTATGCTGGTTTACTTATTGAAAATTTGAAAAATTGATAAAGGAATTAACAAAGCAGAAAATTTATCTTTGATTCTGTGTAAGTTATATTTTCAATTATTCAATACGGGTATTTTTTATTTTTTTAGTATACTAACTACCTACGGGTATGGTGATTCAAATCTGAATATTATCGAACTGAATGAACATTATCACGAAGAGACGGTGATGGAAGAACGGTGTAGTTCCACTAAGAAACGATGCAAATGCTATAAGCATGAACTTGTATAATTGCCTTTTTGCATCAATCAGTGACTCAATATTCCATGAGGGATTTTTGGGCCCCATCATGACTGATTCAATTATTCAAATTGTATGATTTTTGGGTTGCCATACCATTGATATTTCTGATTATTTAGGTAAGTTGTCTATTCTTCATTTTAACTTGTTTGACTAATCTCTCACAATTTTCACATTCTGATAGAGGAGAGAGGCTAAAATTTTCAAAATTTTATTCTAATTAACATATCCATCTAAATCTCAGTGAAAGAAAAGAGACATATTGTCCATTTTAGGATAACAATACAATGGAAATGGTCCCCTTGAATTCAATTATTACATGATATGTCATTTGTCATTTACCATATAAGTTAACAACTCTTATCAGTATTATTATCTTTTAACTTCAAATTATTTCACATTTACAGTAACCAACTTGTTTATGTAAAAGACAAAGGAGAGCATCAAACTTTTGGTTTTTGGGAAACATTTTTTAAACTTTGAAATATTCTGTTTTTGATTCCTTTCTTTTGTAAATTATTGAGGAACTGATGTGATGTTTGATTTCTAAAATGGAGGAGGAATCTTCCACCTTGATTTCATTTTCTCAGCAACCAAACACCAGATAAATGAGATGATTTTTTTAACAATTCCCCAGCCCTTTTATTTAACCTGGCTTAATTTTGGAGTGCCAGAATGTGTGAGGAAAAAGACAGTACCAAGTGAAGCTGTTAATTTTCAAACAGCAAAAGGAATTTAATGGTTTTGATGACATATTCATGTAATGTAAGGACTAGAATTAAAAACTCCCAATTGGTGAAAGTAAATGATGTTGAAATATGCAACTGGATTCATTGACCATCTATAACTTCCAACTGTGTCTATTAATATGAGCTTTAATTTACCCACCAAGAATTGATAAATTTCTGCAGACCCCTCCTCTTCTAATTATTTGGAACCACTTCCCAGATCTTTTATTATTACTGTGAATATAATTTCACACATATTATTTCAAAAGTTCCAAGAAAACTAGTAATGGTCTCTAATCTTTAATTTGTACTCATCATCACATTACACAATAAGAGTTGCATATATATTTTATATATCACAAGAGAAATATATATATTAAGAAGCTAAAAGCCATATTAAGAATATTAATTTAAAAGTACATAATCAGAGGTTGAAGAAGAAGAGAATTGAAGTAGTCTCAAGGCTTATGGTGCTGGGTGTAGATGTAGTCCAAGTGAGCCTCTGAAATTATCCTTCTCTTGAAACATTCTTCATCTCCATTGTCACATGCTTCCATTCCCATTAGCTCCTGTATATATATTCCCCAAAAAACAATTAAAATAGATTAGAAAGTAATTATCAAGTATATATACTGTAACATTATGCAAATATTTATACCTTAATTGATTCAATATCCTCCATCACTTGCAAAGAATCTTGACTACTGGGTATTTCCCTCATGAGCTTTACCTCCTCAAGTCCTGCAAAATTTCTGAAATTGATATGACTGAACATAACTAAAAAAAAAAAAGAGAAGAAGAAGAAGAAGAAGTGGCAAAATGCATGGTTACCTTGTTGTTTGGTCACAATGAAACGTGCAGATGATACTTTGGAGGAGGAAATGATAACAAGGATGAAGAAAAGAAGAGTTAAACGTAAGTTTTGCTTCATGATAAATGCTTCAGAGATGGAATTGTGAGAGAGAGAGGGGGAGAGAGGGAGAGAGAGAGTGGTTGAGGGTTGGATTTTGGAAGTTGGGGTGGTGGTGGTGGTGGAAGAAAAAGTGGAGAGGCTGGTTATAAATATACATGCAAAGATGTAAGCAAGTACTGTAAGTAAAAGTAGGTCACATGAAGCCATGAAGGTCCCAAACAAGAGCTCATACAGTGTGGGCCAACACTCCATGCTTGTGTGACAACACAACAGACACCACTATTTGATATAGAGAATAGATGGTAGAGTTTTACCGCTTTAGTAATCACTGTCTGTCATAGTAGTGGTCCTGACAAAGTCCAAACTCTATAAAAAATATAAAAAATATAAAAAATATAAAAAAAAATCGATGTAATAGTGGTTGACAGTATTAAAAGTCAACCTCTTGAATCATATTGCAGACAGCTGTTGCCCATCATCACTTTGTTTCACCTCCTCACTCACATTTGATCACACACCTATTATGATTTTTTATTGTCCAGTTAAATATGAAAAGACATGCATCAGACTAAAAGCTTGGTCGTCAGTAAAGCAAAAGCATCACTAAACACACTTAAATCTCATTTATGAAATTGAATACAATGGGCACATCACCCTTAACACAGCTACCAGTACGTTTCCATTTTGAGTTAATGTTAATAGTGTGAGATTCGAGTTTCATAATACACATTTTACAAAAATGTGTAAGAATGAATATCCAGATAACATCTATACTATTCGATCTCGTAAAGTTTCATAAAGAAACAATTGCATGCCACATGTAACCAACCTGTATGAGTGGCGTTGCCACCTATATAATTATATTGTCATAAAACTGCCCCATTTTGCTTATCTTAATTAATATCTTCTGTGCCATCTTACCAAATCACTTTATATCTTTATATATATGATTTTCTAATCCATGCTTTGAGGTGGTGCTTGGAAAGATTATGAATCTAATCACATGTGTCTCCAAAGTGTCAGCTTTGTCCTAATTATAGTGTGATCCTCTGAATAATATAACAACGCATGTGACTATGTGAGTGTAATGAAGAGTGATGTTTCATTAATAATCATGTAGTGGCTCTGCATGTTTTGGAGATACCAATGCAGTTGTCCTATTTGAATAATATATTAATTATGAGTTTATTTTAGAATAATTAACAGGAGAGATCATCCTTCTAGCTCTTTTGGAAGATTTACATCTTTCATTATATTACTTGCTAAAATATAAAATTTAAAAGCAGGAATGGATTGGTGGCATTGCTGGGCAGATGGGGTTGGATTCTGTGAAGACAAATGTTTATTGCATGATCTTGTGCTCTTGTGCTCTTGAGATTGAATATTTATAGATGATGTCTGCTAGTACCAGACAAATGTCAATGGGAAAGCATAATATAATCAAACCCTAGAGAGATCTTTGGATCATATGTGACAGTCACTTTGGGAAGGGATAATACAGCATTATTCTATATGTTTAATTGCACAAACCTTCCTTCAACCTTTACATAATTTCATGTATATATGCAACTTATCTGTTTATTACACGAACACCTCTATAGTTAGTTGACTTTCGTACATATTTAATGTTTAGGCTAATTGGCATAGATACGCCCTGAACTCTTCAAAAATTTGTACTTTACCTCCTAAACCTTTTTTTTTTTTTTTGGCACTAAACCCTCTAAACTCTTGTAAATTTGTAAAAACTAACGGATTGACAACGGAAGCCACACTCTGTCCGTTTTCATGTCACGTGCCGGTCACGTGCATCCTATAGTACAAATCATTAACAAGAACTAATTACACCAACCTCCCTTGAGGTTTGCCCTAATACTTTTTTCAAAAATAAAAATAAATATATTTTTTTAAAAGAATATAATTAAAAATTTTAATTTTTTTCAATAAATAGATTTTTTTTTAAAAAAAAGAAAGATTGATCTCCACCGTCCATCACCATGAAGGATGTTGGAGATCAAATTAATTTTAAAAAAACGAATAAAAAAATAAAACTAAACTTTTGTTTAAAAAAACGAAATTTTAAAAAAAAAGATTTAAAAAAAGATTGTTCAACCATCATCATCTGTCATGTACGGTGGATGAGCATTTAGAGAAAAAAAAAGTTTTTTTTTAAAAAAAGATTACTAATCAATCCCAGAACAAAAACAACAAAAATAAGCAAACATCATCGTCTCCGACAAAAAAGAAAAAAAGAAAAAAAAGATCCAACAATACATATTAATTGCTCAACCATCCATCTTCATCAAACAACAAAAACAAATTAAATAAAGAAAAAAAATCCATCTTCAACTTCCACTATCCACACCATATTTCTTCATCTTCATAAATACCACAATTTTATTTTTTATTTTTTTTCATTTCTCCATCTCTTTCCATACACAACATAATTCAACACCACAATCCCACAATCATCACCAAACCTCATTATTCATCAATTTTTTTTTTTTTTTTTTTTTTTAAAAAACTAAATTTTTTTCTCCAACTCTGATGAAGAGATGGTGCCGCTTAATCTATCAGAGATAGAGCATATCCAGATATGAAGAGGAGCGATTCAACTCCACCTCTGAAGGAGATTTGTTTGGTGGTGTAGATGGTGTGGACGACGGCAGCGGTGGAAAGGAGAGCCAGAAGAGCGTCCATTGAGAGGAAATTCAATCGAAGAGGTGGTGTTGTTTGGAGGAATCAAATTGGATGTGGTCGAAGTGTTTGTGTTGTAGAGGATCTTTAAGAAGAGCAATTAAGAAATCTGGATGTAGGCGAGGAAGATGAAGCCTCATGAAGGAGAGAGGAAGGATGAGGGGTAGACCCATCTCCATCAACCGGTATTTTTTTTTTAAACAAAAGTTTAGTTTAATTTTTTATTCGTTTTTTTTTTTAAATTAATTTGATCTCCAACGTCCATCATGGTGATGGAAAGTGGAGATCAATCTTTTTTTTTTTTTTAATATATTTATTGAAAAAAATTAAAAATTTTAATTATATTCTTTTAAAAAAATATTTATTTTTCTTTTTAAAAAAAGTATTAGGGCAAACCTCATGGGAGGTTGGTGTAATTAGTTCTTGTTAACGATTTGTACTATGGGACGCACATGACATGAAAACAGATGGAATGTGGCTTTCATTGTCAATCCGTTAGTTTTTACAAATTTACGAGAGTTTAGGGGGTTTAGCGCCTAAAAAAAAAGTTTAGGGGGCAAAGTATAAATTTTTAAAGAGTTTAGGGGTCATCTATGCCAATTAACATAATGTTTAAAATGAATAGTTCAACTTTTAAATTAATAATAATAATAATAATAATAATAATTAAATATGATTTAAAAAAAAAAAAAAAAAAAAGGTGGCTTCGCTTAGGTAAGGATTTGGAGAAACCTCTTCAGATCCTCACCGACTACCGATCTCTCCTCAACCATGGAGGAGTTCACAATCTCCTCCACATGAGTGTGAGAAGATTGACCTTCTTTGTGTGTTTGCCCGTCAAAGGAGATCATCGATCTCTTTCGACGCGAAAGAGACTGACGATCTCCACTCACCGTTAGAAGGAGATCATTCCTTCACTGGTATGGAGGTTTTGTTTTCCAATTACCTTTTTTTTTTAAATACTTCTTTTTAAATAAATTTAATTTGTTTTGAGTTTTTTATTAATTTAAAATTTTAAGATAATTATGTGGCAAGTTATGATTGGATAGTCTTTTTTATTAATTTATTATATTTCTTAGACAACATGACCAAATTTCCCTTCTGCCATTAAATTATATCAGTGGTCAACGATTAATCAATTGCTTTAAGGAGTAATTCGTGTAGTAAACACATAAGTTGCATATGTGTGCAATTATGTGAAAGCTTGCAATTAATTATATCCTATATCATGTTTACTTTTAAATAAAAGAAAATTTTAATGTGTCATACAAATTATATTTACAAGGGAAAATTGTACTAAAAACCCCGACCTTTGTTAAAATTGCAACTAGATCGCACTTTTATCAAAATAATAGATTAGTACCCTTGATCGAGGGGTTGCCTGTCCAACTTAATTTTATTTTTAATGTAAAAAAGGGTATTAATATCTTTTTAGCCTTAAATAAATTGAACTAATAAAAATCTTTAAAAAAAAAATGTAATTCACTTAAAAAAAAGAAAGGCAAAGAGAAAAATTAATGAAAAATAAAAATAGAGAAACTTTTTTTTTTGTGAGGTCCAGATCTCCCATCTTTCTCAAGATAAAAAATTAAAGAATAAATAAATAAGTTTCCTCTACAATCATCATTAATAACATCAATTAAAGAAAAGAAAAAAACGAAAAACTTTTTTTTCAAGACATGGAAACTTAGATCTTCATCTTCTTCTTTAACAATTACCATCAACATTTTCTTCCTTTAGAATCGTCATCATCAATTTAAAAAAAAAAATCAAAGAAAAATAGTAATAAAAAATTAAAAAGAAGTACTGGAAATCTTCGATGATCTTCATGAAGAGTTGGGTAGGAGAACAAAAAAAAGCATTCAATTCACAAAAAAAAAAACAAAAAGAGAAAAGCTTGCATTATAAATGAATTGCTTAATTTTACAATATCCATACATTTTCCATCCTTCACAGTTCACGCACACCAGTTTATAGTGTTCCCACTCCCTCTCTCAATCACAACAAATAATTCCATAGAGTCTGTGAGTTGAGCAGCCAAAACCAAACCTGAAACAAAAAGCACAAAAAAAGGTGTTATTTTTGCTTTCAGATACCTGGTTTTGGTATCTCATATCTTGCATCTCCTAGACAGAGGAACAAGAGAGTTTCATTTCTTGGGAAAAAAAATTCAAATAAAAAAAAACCCAAGTGAGTGTTTCTGGGGATTAATCTAAAGATCTGGAGAGGTGGGAAAATGGTATATCCATGAGAGAATTAATAAGGGTTATGTTGGAGAAGATTTTTTTTGGTGGGATTAATCGAAAGTACTTATTTATAATTTAGGCAAAAGTACGATCTAAATTGCAATTTGAATAAATGTCAAGGTGCTTGAGTATGGTTTTGGTACCACATGATTAAAATTGAATGATAATGGTTGGAGAATTCCAGTTATGATAATGAGTGTAGTTTACTGTTGTTTGACAAGATTTGACTTAGACTATTATGAATCGACCCAATAGAAAGCATTGCATGATATGATATGATCTTGGTTCTTGGATGACCATGACATCTCACTAGAATGATCAGTCAGTCACTTGCAGTGCCACGTACTTCTTAATTACTTGAAAATGAGACAACACAAGTCTATCTATCATTGCATCCACAGTAAGTATAAATAAATAAATAAAATTTCAGAGACTGAGTTGCGCACTGAATTCTCAGCACATGTAAAGCTTGACATGTCCTTTTCATATTTCTTTTTTTTTTTTCCTACGTAATTAATATTATTCACTTGTGAGTTACAGAGTTAGAATAATTTCAGTTTGTTGTAGTCTACATGAAAAATGCAGCATCAAATCAATTCATTAGAAACCATTCTTGAAAGTTGAAATCCACTAGAAACACAAAAGAGTTTCTATGAGGGATCTTTTTTTTATGAGAAACAAAAAGAAAGAGTGTTATCACTTATAAATTATAATGATGTTGTACTTTGTAGGAGGTGAAGGTCCATGAAAATTGTAATAGATCCTCTTGTTTTTCATCCATCCTTTTGTTAAAAAACCACATTATTTGGGGCACTGTTTTTGGCTGTTTCCACTTTCCACTGACCGATTATTTACCTTATCTTTTTTCAAACTTTTTTTTTTAAAAAAAAATTGTTGACTTACCAGTCTGCTCTCTTCTTTTCTGGGGATTCTGTAGTAAAACGAGACAATTTTAAGATAATTTTAAGATAAGTCATAAGTGTATATCCATGCATTGCCACTGTGGTCCTTTTTTAGCAAACATTTTTGGATTATCGTTTATCTCATATGAGGTGTTATTTGTTGGGGGTGGGGGTGGGGGTGGGGTTCTTGAGGTTTGATATATTCATATCTTGTTCTCTGTATCGAACGAATAATTAATTAGGTGATATCATATTTGTGGCACATAACAATTTGCTTCCAAGTTGTTGTCCACAAGTACTGCTCATCATTTTCAGTAGGGGTGGGCGTTTTCGGGTTGGGTTGGGTTGGGTTGAAAAATTTTCAACCCAATCCAACCCAACGTAAATTTTAACCCAACCCAACCCAACCCAATATTTGTCGGGTTGGGTTGGGTTGGGTTGATCGGGTTGGGCTTTTAAGCCCAATAGAAAAAATATATTCGAATTCAAATTTTGTTATATGAAAATTTAAATTTAAAATAATTTTTTCACCATAATATAATATTACATAGAGTTTAGATTTCTTAAAGGTATTAAAACCAAATCACAATATATAATACTGTTGCATGATTAAAAAAAATAAATATATAACAATTTATCCAACTTGGAAAGTCTCCATCTAAGCCTCTCAATCATTTTACAATTATAATCACTTCGTCAAATATCTCGTGGTTGGATAATCTATTATTTATTTCAACCAACATAATAGTTTGAGCTTCTATACAATTATTAGAATCTTCTATACAATTATTAGAATTTTTTCTACCAAATTATTAATCGAATCCTAAGAAGAAAAAAAAAAGAAGCATTTTAAAGTACAATCAAGGATGTGCCAATTAATATAAAGATGAAGACAATATAATTGCATATTTTTAATAAATGTATTATATATTATCGTATAAAATATTTAAAATTATGTATTTATATTTGTCATTTATAATATTATAAATGGTGCATGAATAAAAATGTTAAATATTTTAAAATATGAGATTTCATAATAAATATAATCATAAATAAAGTTATTTAATTTTTTTTTTATTAAAAATGTCGGGTTGTCGGGTTGGGTTGGGTTATATTTTATTAACCCAACCCAACCCAATCTTAAAAGCAACCCAACCCAATCTCGTCGGGTTGGGTCGGGTTGGTCGGGTTGGGTTGGGTTGGCGGGTTAGTGCCCACCCCTAATTTTCAGTTGAGTGACCTCGTAAATCCTATCATTTTCAGTGTAGAAATTTGATGCCAATTGAATTGCATCGCTATCTAAATAGATGAATCCTAAACTTATGATTAGCCTACTAGCTAGGTTTATTTATAATTATAAATAATTAAAATTTAATACAATGCATAATAAGGCTGAATCAAGCTCAATAAAAAAAAGAAAAGAAAAGAAATGTAGAAGATAAAAATTTTATCGACCGTCTTAAATTTTGATTTGTATTGAATTTCAAAAGTTAAGAACAATAACAAATTAAAGAAAATTAACTAACTAAAAATTATGAAATATATACCGTGCAATGTGGCTGTTTGATTAGAGCGTTCATTAATCAGCCCATGTATTAGGTTCGATTCGATACCACATATAGTATTTAAAATATAAATGAACCCATTTTAATCAGACTAGACTTGCCTCAGTACAAGTTCGAGAAAATCTTTAGTACATAGATTGAGTGTGCTGCCGACTGATATAATTTTTTATCATATGTTATATTTTCAATGACCAACTAGTGCACCACTAAAAAAATGCAGAGGTGCAATGAAGATTTTATATATTGTCATGCACACAAATACATTGCGTCATGGTAAAAACCAATGCATTTCTCCTTTTGAAAGTGAATATAACCCGGTGCTAACCAAAGTAAAAAAAAAAGCCATTGGTTCTTTCTGTTGCTGCTTTTGCTATTGCTTTTGCTTTGGGGTTGTGGCTTTTGCTTGTCAGAATCACCAAATGCAATGAAGAATATATATATATATATATATATCTTCACAAATTATAAGTGTCAACCCCAATGCTACCACATTTTCCATGAAAAGAATAAGCCACAACAAAATCTATGTGCTCTTTTTAAGATTCTTGTGCCACCCACCCACCACTTACTTTACTAGGACGATGCCTTTTGTTATCTCTCACAAGAACACAGTCGGTGGGACAATATTGAAAGGTTTTGAAATCATGCATATGAGCCAAACCCCTCAATTATTGATGCATTATTTTCTTTCATAAGGAATAAACAATATATCAATATACACAGATAGAACTATAAATATTATTATTATTATATAAGCAAGTGAGTGGTTTGAGATTGTAAACAACTCCAGTCAATTGTTTAGCATGCGAATAAACGACAGTGTCAGTTTTGTTCTAAACAATTATTATCACATATTCAAATTATAAGTATATATATGGTAATTTTGTAATGCATAAAACTCCTAACTTTGTCAAATAGTTTATTTAGCTTTTCGAAAAACGAAGCATATATATGGTTTTATTTGGAATTTATGAAAATTGGCATGTGTAGGTGATGCATACAATTCACACCTATTATCATTCATTTGTGGAATTGTGGGTATTTGCTAATTGAGTGTTTACATTTGTGATGTCGGTCAGGTTTGAGGTTTATGATATTTAGCGGTTATTTTCGATAATAGCTATTCACCCCAAACCCAAGTGAATGCAGAGGCGGCTCAATGATAGTCGGGGCCTTAGGCGAAAACTTAAAATGAGACCTTACAATTACTCTTTTTTTTTTTTTGGCTACTGGTTATAAATTTATCAAGAGCCCTTTTTTGCGATTCAAATAATTTTTCTATTTTTTTTTTCTTATCTGGATTCGTATTTTCTACTAGACATGTTGAACATCCAATTATCAGTTATCAAAACTTAAAAAAAAAAAAACAAATAATTCTGTTACAATTGAAAATAAATAAATAAAATTAAAGTAATAGATTTTGGAATAATTAAACCTAGAATGTTTAGGAGAGTTTGATTGAATATATAAGAAGATATAAAATAAAAGATTTTAATGTGAATATATAATTAAAAAAAATTAACCGGTTAAAGAAAAAGAATAACATCAATGCGTGATTTTTTTTTTTTTTTTGGAAAACTTTAATGAGTATTTAAGTCCACTTAAATGTGGTTTACTTGAAAATAGGAATCTTTAACATGAAAATAAGAATGAACAATAATTTATAAGTTTAATGAGAAATTTTTTGAATAATAAATAGAAAGAAAATATTGGAGATTAATTATTAAAAAATATATATTAATAATGAAAATATGGAGCATTGATTTTAGATGAGGCCTTAGGCAACTACCTCAGTTGTCTAAAGGTCCAGCCGGCATTGAGTGAATGATAATATATTTTTTTAATAGATTTACCTATCTACCCTTATTTATTTAATGAAATTCCTAAGCATCAGGATATTTGTTAACGATGAGAGTTAACTTAGGGACACATGGTATTCAATGGGGAGGGTGGTAATACTCAACTTTCTTGTAGGGGGTGAGCAAAAATGAACTCTTCAGATAAAGCAAGATTTTAAGCACTTTTCACCGAAAAAAACAATCTGTTGGTCATAGTGCCTCAAGACAATAAATAGAAATCTTTACATTTATATTAGGAGGATAAGAGAGAGTTTCAATGTGTAGTAAATTTTTACAACCACACACTCAAGATTCTCTCTCTAAAATACCCCAAGCCCGATTACACCCAATGCCCACTTTTAAGATCTCTCTAGTAATTGCTATTTTTGCTCCACACATAATAACCCATTTATTATGGTCTATTTATACGAGTTATAAGGAGTTTAAACCTATAATAAAATCTATCTCCTATTTGTACAAGACTTACTTTTTTTATATAAATATTATTTCCTTTTATGACAAGTTTCTTGTAAAGAGAAATCCTTTTCTGATAAGCACAAAAACTTCTAGAAGAAAAAAACATTTCCTATTTCCAAGCAACTTTCCCAAACTGTGCAAAATATGCCGTTACCGTGGTTTGGGCCACAATTTGCAACCTACACCCCACACCGCGGAAAGTCTCTGGAAACAACTGCTTAGAATACCGTGGTCTACGTGTTTTGCCTACGCCCACGGTCTGTAATACATGTACTCAGTGAAATTGTTCGCGGTCCGTGCCATTGTCCGTGCACTGCTGCATGTACTGCAATCCACGCCGCAATTCCTTTTGGAATCCAATTCTTCAGTTCTTCTTCAATCCTCAAGCCTCCCTCAAACACAATCTCCTACTTCCAAATATTTCCCACGTCTCTAGGAAGTCTCTGCATTGGTTGAATCCCATTTGATAACCATTGAGAATACGAGCAATATCCAACAGTTGCAGATTTGATGTGGAGGAGAAGCTCAATCCGGTCTTGGATCAGTTGATCTACGAGAGCAATCTCTATTTTTCTTTTCTTTTTTTCAACTTTTTCTTCTCTCTCAAAATGTCTGGATTTTTCAAAATGAGAAAAAAAATTGTTGGGTTAAGTCCAACATGAAGTCCAATATGGCTTAGTACCACCCCTCTCCACCTGATTATTTAAGCAGGTTATGACCGGATTTAAAATTTGACCCGACAAAATAATATGGAGTTAAAATTTTACCAAACACCCCCGATCCCCTTATCCGGTTCGGTACGGCATGCTAAACATGCCCTAAAGTAAAACAACAACTGATAATAAGAACAGACCCATCAAGAGAGTATTCTTTGCCCAACAAAAGTACCAGGCAATCCAAGTGTTTGTATGTGCCAGGCATTGTATTGCAGAGAAGAAGAGCATTGAAATAATGACAATATAGTGCAGCTTAGCCGGTAGATGGACGAGCTTGAGGTTTGAGCAAATGACTCCCAAGTCGGTGGCTCGAATCCTACCAATGATAAAAAGTTTTAAATAAATAATATCTGATCTAAATAGGTAGATAGATAGGTATCGTAAAAATAATAATAATAATAATGACAATATAATTTAAATTAAATAGTGATTATTTAATTTAAATTATTAAATAACTATTATAAAAATAGTTTTAAAGAGAGAAAACCATGTAGTTTAATTAAAATAAAAACAAAGAGGTGAACCGTTGAGAGTCTACAGTCTACTCCCATGCTTTTCATTTTCATTTAATTTATTTTTTATTTTTTATTTTTACAATTTATTAGTTTTTGGTAGTTAATCAAAAGTTAAAAGAAATGATGTTTTTGGTAATAGCCGGGGTGCTCTTACAATCTATAACATTTAAAAATAATAATTAATAAGGTGTATATTATAATATTAAAAATAAAAAATAAAAAATAAAGGTATCGCTATTTATATTGACAAAAGCCCAAGATACAAGGCTTTAGTATCAAATCAGTTCTGGCAGGCCTTTAATGCTGGACTATACTGTAGTTAGGCCTGTATGTGCCGGATAAAGACCATGGATCGGATTAAGTAATCTAGTTAGAAAGTTTTGCCATACGCCGGACAATATTAATTTAATACTTTCCGGTCCATTATTTTATAATTATAAATAATACAAGCTCTTGAATATTCAGCTATATATAATTATATGTGCTAACACTAATATTAAACAATTCGAAAAATTAATCCAAAAACCAACACAAATAACGTGGTAAAATGAGTTGTCTTCGGCCACCTTAGGAGCCAAAGAAAAAAAAAAACCCTCTCTCTCTCTCTCCCCCCTTGTCGCACTACTCTAGTCTCTCTAGGGTTTCAATTTGTTTATTTTTCTTGATAAGTATATCTTATATACTAGGATCTTAAGGTTTAGTAAACCAAGTTAAAATAGGATTCTAAATCCTTTTTTAATTCGGTCATCATTAGAATTTCAACATTTGACCTCTTTATAGTAAATAAAAATAATCACTTATTATTTTATTATTTTGCTCTTGTTAAGGTTCGAACTTGAAACCTCCATATAACAATTAATAATTCTTAATTATTAATATGTCAATTAAATAATCATATTATTTAATAATATTTAATTCATCAATTAAATATTATATTAATTAAATAATCACATCTTTAATTAATTCCCAAAATATATTTAAGTTACTTTTGTAACACAATTAATTGGATCATCCAATTCTCCGTGAGCCTTGTTACTATCAATCGTAAAGGGCTAGTAAGGGGACCCAATGGACATATAGTTTTGAGCTCCAATAATACTTAGAAAAATTAATTAAACTCTTTAATTAATATTTCACTATTATTAACTTTAGAGTTATTCCACTAAAAACCCAAGGTTGTACTCTCGTAACTGTAAATGTTTTACACAACCAAATAATCAGTGTCCATCGATATAGTTATTACATATGGTATAATTCTCTACAAGTAGCTCATAATTACAGCTAGGTCATAAAGTCTGTTCCTAGTCACAAGTCAAATCGTGATTTCAAAATACAGAGTTATTGATCAGGAATGCTACTCTAATCTCACCCATGGTATTTCAAGAAACACAATCTAACTCAAAGGAGTCAATAAGACACTCAGGATTTAGATCACCCATATACAACCATCATTTGTTGATATATATGAATCTTTTTAACTAACGAATTTTAGTGATAGATTCATATAGATCGTGACCCAGTCATATATGATCACATCATATAAAGTGCATTCATTATCATAGCACCATATGAGTAGTATAGGATAAGATCACTGTACATTACAGAATGGACTGCAGCTGTAGACTAACCACAAATAAAGTACCCAACTTTATTTGCTTTCTACAGACTGTTTAGATTGCATGTCTCAAAATGAATTTTTCTGTATATAACATTCATATACCCAGTTTGAGATTACATTTAGTAATCTTGGATGTCTAGCACATATAATATAAATGTATGAGTCATGTTAATTGAATGAAATAACTACTTCTTATATTTATGCATTTATAACATTTACTAATTACACCTTTAGGGCATAAATCCCAACAAATTAACCCCATATATATATGGTGATTCTTTAATAAGGACGTTCTGAAATTATAAGTTAAGGACGTCCAACTACAACCAAACCATATATTCATATTGGGTGTGGGTATTTGTTAACGTAGGGCTATGGGTCCATTGTGAATATGTAGCTGTGGTTGAACGTCCTGAAATTATAAAGTCACGACGATCCTAATTAGAGAAGTATATATATATAGCTTTTCCTAGCATTTGAAGACAAACTCCTATTACTCTGGCTACGAGTATCAAAGCAATGGTTGCAAACTTCAATTTTAGTGCTTAAGATTTGTTATAGTCTTCATCTTCTATGTCACAAGTGCACTCTCCGAGTACTAATGCAGGCACTACTAAGAGAATGACAACACAAGTGAAAAAAAAACTTGTGCATGGTGAGAAATTTAGATAGAAGAAAGAGAAGGAGAGTGCATAAATTTATTTTTGTAGAAGTAGGGTTTTATTTATATAGAACAAGACTGGGTACTTGATGAGTTATTTTGTGATGACAGTATTTGTATTTGCATATGACAGTGCTATTAGCACGACCCAGCAGCATATCTCCAATAGTGGAGAAGATTGAATAAAACTGCTTTCTTTGTTTTTAGTATTTTAATTCTCAAAATTTGTCTAACTTGATAACAAACATGCAAACGTGTTGAACATGGCAATCATCTTTACAGGATTTTGCTCAATTGAATTCTCCTCAAGCAGCTCATGATCAATATATTTTTATCTTCTATTACTATAGTTTGTAGTAACAACACCCAACACATTATAGATGTTAAGTATCTTAGTGATAAATTCATATAGATTGTGGCTTAGTTCTATATGATCACATCATATAAGGTACCTTCATTTTCATATCACCATATGAGTAGTATAGGATAAGACCACCGTACATTACGGAATGGACTGCAGCTGTAGATTAACCACAAATATATAAAGTATCCAGCTTTATTTGTTTTCTACAGACTGTTTAGATTGCATGTCTCAAAATGAATTTTTCTATATATGACATTTATATACTTAGTTTGAGATTACATCTAGCAATCTTGGATATTTAGCACATATAATATAAACATATAAGTCATATTAATTAAATGAAATAACTACTTCTTTTATTTTTGCATTTATAACATTTACTAATTACAAGCTTTATGGCATAAATCCCACCAAATTAAACCCACACACACACACACACATATATATGGTAATTCTCTAGTAAGGACGTCCAATCACAGCCACATATTCATATTGGGTGTGGATATTTGTCAATGTGTAGCTATGGTTGAACATCCTGAAATTATAAAGTCACGACAGTCCTAATTAGAGAAGTATTAAATATATATATAGCTTTTCCTAGCATCGGAAGACAAACTCCAACTCTGGCTACGAGTATCGAAGAGATGGCTGCAAACTTCAATTTTAGTGCATGATATTTGTTATAGTCTTCATCTTTTGTGTCACAAGTGCACTCTTTAAGTACCAATGCAGGCAT